>NTHP01000199.1:275108-289015 GCA_003416845.1 Oplegnathus fasciatus | reverse complement strand
TCATGATAAACTGTGTGTGAATGGAACAAAAGAAAGGAGCAGTTTAACTGGACTTATTTAATTGATGTCGCCTAATGATGCTTGTTGGACCTGCCACAGTGTTTAATTGTCTGAGTTTTGTCCTCTTCTCTGGTTAGTTCTAGTAAGGCTACACTGAGGTGGTGTATATTTTGTAATTGATAATCAGTTGCATACACAGGCTGCAAACGTCAGTCTGTAAATAAGGAATTTACTGTTGGTTTGGACATAAAGGCTCGGTGGTGCGGTTCAATGACCTACTTTTTTCTTNTTTTTACAAGTCATTTTGCTTTTACTTGAGTCAGATTTTTTTTAAGGTAACAGTAGTTTTACTTGAGTGCAATATTCTCGTACTCCTTCCATCCCTTGTAATAATTTACTACTGTAAATTTCAATGTGGGAAAGTATTAGAAATTTTTACAACTGATACCTCAAAACTGGGGCATGTACAAAAGAATTAAACCTCGTGTACATAAATAGCAATTGGGGTAAATGGAAAAATGTTTGTGATGATTCTGATTAAATTCCTGTAAATAGTATAGCATTAACACACACAGACGTACACACACATAGCATTGGTGATACACACTGATGTAAATGTTGTTTCACTTTGCAGTGACAGTGAAGGGCCCTTATTGTTGGATTGTGTTGGTAAGTATTGTGACAAATGAATAGGCATCAACAGCAAATCGGCAGATGTTTGTTTGGCCAACCTTTGACTTCAACTTTGACTGTACATTTTCTTTTGGTTTGAGGAGACGTTTTTGGTCGAGCATTGGGCTCTTGTTTGTAGAGAAAGAACTGAGAAACAGACTCAGAACTGGAAAGAACTGTGTGGTTGAATTGAGCACAAACTGTACAACACTCTCAGGTACTGTCAGGTGAAACCAAGTTAATTTTGTGTGTGACTTTGTAAATGATGTTGTCAGCAGTATCTGTATTGATGGTTACTTTCTTTATGTAGATATGTCAGGTATTAGCATGTTACTACTATTATTATTTTTTTGATCCTAAATATGATTGATTGTACTTACAGTGATGGCTCCATAACTAATGTTTATAAGAGTCTTACACTTTTCAGTATAAAGTTAGTTTATGATGTTAATATCCATAATTGTGGAAATTTGTCAGGAGCTGACTATTTCAGGACAATGTTTCAGCACAAAGATGAAAAACATAAACAGTCTGCTCAAACAATACACCAAAATTTCTATCCATCCAAATTTGCACATTACACTGTCCAGTTTATTAGGCACACCTAACCTCACCTAATAGAGTCTAATACAACAATTGAAATTGTTTTAGAGAGATGTTGATTCAGTTGTAAGGTCATTTTGGAGGCTGTAGTTTGTGGTGGTGCTGCTGACAGGTGTTTCTATTATTTTGTCCACCCCGTTTATATCAATGAGGGTTGCCTAAATAGAAATATAATTTAAGAATGCAGCCCTCTGGAACTGGGGGGTAAATGGTGTGTAATACCACCATGTGACTACTAGATGGCAGCATCAGATAACTAAATGGCAGAACGATCAAAGCGATCAAAGTGAAGTGGTATAATTCTTTTCATTCAAATTAAATTATTTAAAAATATTAAACATCATCAGATTTTTACCAGAATTCACACAAATATGATGCATTGTTCAAAAATATTAAATACATAAAAAATGATGGCGGCTGCACAGATTGATGGATTTGCACACAATTTAAATCTACTGTATAGAACAGAAGCACATACTTGAACTGCATACCAAATTTACTGACGTTTGAACAGTGTAATCCTGAGAAAATAGGAAAAATTTGTTACAGTCATCTACAGTTAGATTTCCACCAAATTTGGCATGGTAGACCTGAGTCTGTACTCCAAATATGACACAAACAAAACTCAAAGTCATGTAGCCAGCAAACAAATAACAATATTGAGAATCATACTACCAATTGCTAATCTTGTTCCAAATCTTTTGACACCAATTTGAAGTCAGACTCGAAAAACCAGAGTGAAACTGACAAAAGCAGGTTCTGTATATTTTACAAATTAGCAAAAACAACTTAAAGGCAGAATGTGAAATGGGCAGCTCATTGTACCAAATGCATAGATATAAAGTATTTGAAAATGCAATGTTATGAGTTATAAACCAAAAAGCATTTGCATTTTTTTTGCGCCACTTATGGTGGACATAGATCAGTTTTTGTGTCTGGCCTGCTCTCTCCAGAACCTACCCTGCAATTTTTGCACATTTAACGATTTAGGCTGTAGATCTGCTTCTACATGAAATTTGGTGGAATAATAACAACTACAATATGGTTCTAACATCAATGGTTCTTTGACATCTGAATGAAATAAAACAGCAAAAAGAATAGGGTTCCAACATCTTTGATGCTTGGACCCCTAATAACCAAACCTCAAGCAGGTACGGAGCATATGTTTGACATATTAGCATTACACAACTTTTAAAGCACAGGTGTCATAGTGTGTGTGAATAGAGTTCACAATGTAAAATAGACTGCATCGCCACAACTTTGAAAATGAATTGCTGCAACACAGAACGGAAGACCGTAATGAAAAGGCTAAACATTTGTGCAGCTTGGCCCAAACTCTTCATGTGTGAAATTTGATGGGAGGTTGGAACAAATTTGAAGGCTGTGAAAACTTTTCAACTTAATTCAAAATGATTAAAAAATCCTGCCTGCGAGAAACTGACCATTGGCAAGGGAGATATTTTTCAAGTTTTTTAAAACCTTTTTCGTGGAAGTGGCGGGAAAAAAAAGAGAAAATAATTAACCCAACAAAAAGAGAGGGACCTGGATACAGATATATGGCGGACTTCCTCAAGCGCATGTGCAGTTGACATGAAATCACGTGATCTCAACAGCGGAATTCAGTCTTGCACATGTACATAGTCCACTTGTGGCGGAAAAGGCAGTGGTAAGATACAGAGTCTATTAAGGATCTTTTAAAAAGTTTGTTGGCTTTTCCATGGTTTTATTCAACGTTGTCTATCAAACTTTAATATATCAAAGAATCCAGCGAGTGTAGGTATACCAATAGCCTATGGAGAAAATAAGTTTGTATACCTTAGGTACACCTAAGCTCGCTGGATTCTTCTATATAATAAAGTTTGGTCGACAACGTTGAATAAAACCTTAGAAAAGCCTACACATTTTTTAAAAGATCCTCCGTAACTGTGGTCAATTCGACCCCAAACATAAAAGATGTTTGTTTATTTTAACATAATAGCTGGGTTAATTTGGATTATGACAACAGAGGATGCAATAAAAGTGTTAAGGGTCACTGTCTGTACTAATCTATACTAATACTATCTGTACTAATTGCAAACATCTTAATTTAAAATATTGTATACACTGTTGGGAATAATTCTCTCTCTCGGTGCTGCGTTCCATTCTTCTTATCATTATTACACCAGTCTCTCTTGACCTTGGCTCCCTCAATTCATGATTGTAGCGTTTGCTTCACTCCCCAGCTTCTTCTTTTGGTACATTGTATGACAAACTCCCTATTCCCACCCATCTCTTTCTTTATCTACTCTTAGGTAATCTATTCTTACGTAGTCCACCCACTCAAGCATTATATATTTTCTTGTGTGTTTCATTAAACTTCAGAACTCTGAACTGAACCCTGCTTTGTGTTCGTAACTTATAGTTCTATATTGTAGCTGAAAGATAAAATGATTTAACTGTTAATCTATAGCTTAAGTTACATAAAGGTTATTAGCTAGCCAAAGTAAGTTGTATGTAAATTGATATGCACAATATAGCATTGAAATATACTGTTTATATATTTTTTTTAATTGAAATACCGTTGTTTGGTTTATTCATCTTCTTGTATAGTGTGAAATGGGTTAAATATCTTTGAGTTGCAATGACTGTGTTCCTCTGCCACTAGGGAGGAGTCTTTGGTAACCTTAGTCACAGTAAACTAGGGGATCAAAGATAGTCAACACACTTGTTAAACACAGAGTTTGTTTAGCGTTTTTCAGCTGCATCTTTAGTCTTCTTTGTTCTGGATTTGTGTGATTTTTGGGAGGGCTCTTTTGGAGCCATTCTCTTGCTGTTTGAGTACGGATACAGAGTGTGGACTGGTAACTGGCGGCCCCCTCGCTCTGACATCTATCCATACATTAATGTATCTGTGTAGGTCCTGTTTGTGCATGTGTGTATTTCTGACCTGTGTGTATAATAATAATAATAATAATAATAATAATAATAATAACAGAGTGAAAAAAATTGAATTTCCTCTACTGAGATTAATATTTTTTCTTCTTCAAAACACAAAATCGGTTATTTGATCTTTGTTTTGTGGTGATGTGGTGACAGCGATCTGTCATCCCTGACAGAGTACTTCTAAACTTGTAAAGTATATAACTTAAGTTGTAATAACTTCATAAAAGGTGAGTCCTAAAACATTTTATGACAAAGATATTTTTTGCATTTATATTGATTAAAAGCACCCTGTAATTAGTATTTTGCCAACGCCATGTGTAGCCGCAGGCGCACACTGTGAACTCATTTTTGTAAAGTAGAATGGCCTGCATAGGCTATGGTCCTTGAAACCACATACAGGTCTGTAGATGATCTTGCCTAGACTGCTGTCACAAGAATTTCAGAGCCTTGAATTGACATACAGATGGGACATGAGTGGGTGGATGGTAAGGCGCAGAGATATAATCTCTGGCCCACATAATAACTTAAATTATACTACACTGTCAGATCTACATCGATACGCCCTTCCCATATATGTTAGCGTGGGCAGATGTCATGTGAAGGTCAAAACGTCGCAAAGACGCAATAGACTTATGATTCCAGTGTGCTGGTCTATTGTATTCCAGATGCCGTGTGAGCCATGAAATTAGGAAACAGGCACAGGCAGACAAAAGTCAAGCAACACCTAACCAAAATCCCATGCTGCCTGTGTTTGCACCATTTCTTCTGAACCAAAACTAAAACAGAGTTTCTCAAGTATATTTATATGTGTTTATTACGACATAATAACATAAAAACATAAAAAATAGAGAGAGATAACATTGTTTTATGCTGCACACATATTTGAAAGAGAAACACATCTTTTTATGAGACACATACTGATGTGGGAAGTTTTCACATACAGTAGTCCATCCTAACAAGTGAACGAGTACCATACAATTCCTGGTGGCACAAAGTTGAGGCAATGTTCAGAAGATCTGGAGAGCTCTGAAAACATGAATAGCAAAACAATGTAGTCAAGTCAGTTTTGTTTATTTATCCCAATATCGCAAATGCCTCAGAGGGCTTTACAATCTGTACGGCGTACAACACGCTCTATCCCTAGATGGAAGAAACCTCAGGAAGAGCAACAGAGGAGGGACGTTGAGCAACTTCAGGTGTTGCCAAACTGACCTGAGCCACATGACCCCCTCTCCACTGTGGAGACCTGGAAAGAGGACAGACACACAAACACAGAAGAGGCAAAGCTCAAACACACACACAGAGAGAGAGAGAGAGACAAGGACAATATGCACATAAGGGAGAGTGAGAGACAACAGGAGAGGCTGAATTTTCTGGAGGACGAATCCAGATCCAAACATCGGGAATAAGCCACAGACAGCCAGGAGAGAGAGCGAGATCCCGGATGGCTGACAGTCCAGCACAGAGAAGCCTGAGTGAAAAGAGACAGGGAGGAGAAAACAAGGGGGAGAGAGAGACAGAGAGAGGATACTTGTGCGCTGATGTGTCTGCATGGCTCTGCAATTACACCACCAAAACGCTCGTTGGTGGTGGGGTTTCTGTGCCACTGTGTTGAGTTTCTTCCGGTTCCTTCGTGTACTTCAGCAACAATGGCGACTGAAACTGAGCCGATCATGTTGGAGTTGGGGCTAATAAATGTTGAACAACAATTACTTTTTCTGAAATTACTGCGACACAGAAAAGACAGAATACGTCGGAGAAGATGGCGTGTACGACCATCGAACCAAACGAGGCAGAAGGAGGGTGAATTTTCAGTGCTTGTTCAGCCACTGAGAGACATGGACGGGGAAATGCATTTCAAATATTTTCAGATGTCGGCAGGTAGATTTGGTTCGTTGTCTGCAACCATTTATCTTGCATCAGTGTAAGCACAATATGCCCGTAGACATTACTAAGAGACTGGCAATCACCATTCGAGTTTTAGCTTCAGGTGGACGCCAACAGGCTGTAGCAGCTAGCTACAAACTGGCGTCAAGCACAGTGTCCTCCATAGTTTCGGAGGTCTGTAAAGCTGTATGGAAAGCACTGCAGCCAGAGTTCCTTCCCTGCCCTTCAGTCACCCAATGGGAAGCTATTGCAGCTGATTTTTGGCGACAGTGGAACTTTCCGAACTGTGTCGGCAGCGTAGATGGAAAACACGTGAACATCACGGCATGGCACGGCGGCACCGCATGCTGGGAGCAACTACTTCAACTACAGGGGCGCCTGACCTGATGACCTTGTTTCAATCATCCCATGAATTGTGCCATGGCAGACCAACATAGTGTGTTGTGGCCAACTTGATCAGTAAATTGTAAAAGTACTGGTCATTTGAACATATATTGAAATGAAACCATGTGAGAAGTTCAGAGGGAAAACTATTTGGTGGAGCTGTTAACAACTCACAGGCATCTGAAATGTGACCCCTAACCCAATGTTATATTTTAAAAGCTTGTTATATTATCCATTGTGTAAAATCTTCATCTAAAAAGTAACTTTAAAAGTTTAAAAGTAGTTTAAATAAAGATCTGTTATAAAATCAAATGTATATGGACGTCAAACATTGTGTGTGTCCTGTGCTCCTGCGGCAGCCTCTGCGGCATGTCTGCAACAGTTTGCCCAAACCTGAAGAGCTCATCGTTGTTCTGTAACCACCCTGCGTTCTTCCAACTGGGCAACCTGCTTCTGAGGCAAGTCTTCCTGTTCTTTCATCTTCCTCTCCTGCGCCATTATTGGGCTGGGGGACAAAGGAGATGGCTGAGGTCTGGTGATGGTTGACCTCACTACTTGATGTCGATGACTCTGAGCGTGAAGGTGGGCGTGAGGGTGGAATGTCTGGTGGTTGTAGGTTTTCCACAGCAACTGTTTCTGTGGGTGTCTCTTCAACAGCTGAAGTACTTGAGGTTGAGTCATTTCCATCCTGTGATTATGAAAGAAATATATATATGCATGCATACATGGATTGGCAGAGCTGTGAAAATAAGAAAATGGCATATAGGTACATTGGCAGAATACTGGTTATTGCATTTGCATTATGAGCAAGCCAGATACAATTACAGTCTCTTTACTACTCTCTTTCCATGAATGTGCTGCTATCTGGCAGTCTTTGCAATGTGGCGAAGACAGCTGTACAAATGTACATATTTACAGACTTTCTCAGTTAACCTCTCCTTGATTTGGTCCATGTTTGTTCAACTCACGCAATCTACAGCATAAGCTCTTTGTAGATTTAACACAGAAGTATAAATCATGCTTAAATGCTCACAACAGCATAGACTACAGCGTAAGCTCTGCGTAGATTCATCGTAGTAGTATAAATCAGCCTTTAGGCACATAGCCTCTGCAAACAGAGGGTTAGAGAGATGCAGTGGTTTTCAGAAAGTTTACAGTATTCTCGTCAGCAGGACAAACATGGACTATAAGTACCAGGCTTAATAGATTGATACTGACCCAACAGACGGATAATGGTAACAGGTACAAGGCCTGAAATAATCAAGAATGAGCAACTTACTGAAAGAAAATATGAGTTTCAACATAGTCAGACTGTCTGATATCAACAGGAAGATGGATAGAAGATAAGAAGAAAGAAGTTAGGGGTGTACACATAAACGGTATAGAAAGTACACCGGTAGGAATTTGCCCTACGGTATGAATTTTGACTGTACCATGCTGACTGGTAGAGCCCTCATTTTGCTTGACCAAAAGAAAAAGTTGTCCCAAGATTCATTGCAGGATTCGTCGTCATCAGCCTGCACTGGCAGATCATCTGGAAAACGTGAGAGCCCATGCTGCTTTGTTTGGAAACGAAGAAATGGCTGAAAGCGCTGCACACAACAAAGGGGAGGAGCAGTTGGTAAAAAAGACCGGTGCAACTCCAATCATATGGACATGGTTCAAGTTTAAAGTCAGACAACAAGCAGAAAACGATAATCTGCAAATCATGTCGGACGACAGAAAAGCTTGTATTAACACCCCTTGTAACCACTATCACCTCAAATCAAAACACGTTCTGGAATATGAGGAAAGCAAAAGAATGCGTCCTCCGCAAACATCAAGTGAATCGTCGAGCAGCGGTGGGAAGAAAAAAGCTGGCTCTGCAGTTCAGACATCACTTTCTCAGGCATTTTCCAAAGGCTGTCCTTACAAGAAAAAAAGTCAGCGGTGGAACAACATAATAAATCCCATCACTGTGTACTTGTGTAAGGACATGGTTCCTTTTCAAACTGTTGATAGAATGGGCTTTAAAGACATAATCAAAGCACTGGATCTAAGATCTGTGTTACCTGGCTTTAGCCAAATTGAAATGCCAAAACTATAGGGCATGGTCTGTGAGCAAGTGGAGAAAGAACTCAAAATGAAACACTATGTAACTACCATTGACTTGTGGTTAAGTCATACCATGGAGCCTTACATAAGTCTGACTGTCCACTTCATCAACGACGACTGGGAGTTGTGCAGCAAACGTTTGCAGACTTCATATTTCCCTGATGACCACACTGGAGAATTGGTAGCCCAAGGCTTGAGGGAATCGCTGGAATCATAGGGGCATACAGGAGAGTCGCAAGTATGCATAACCACCGACAATGGCGCCAACATTGTCAAAGCAGTGGCATTTAAAGACTGGACAAGACTGCAGGGCTTTGGCCACAGACTTCACCTTTTACATTGTATGACAAACTCCCTATTCCCATCTATCTCTTTCTTTATCTACTTTTAGGTAATCTGTTCTTACGTGGTCCACCCGCTCGAGCATTATATATTTTCTTGTGTGTTTCATTAAACTTCAGAACTTTGTGACTGAACTCTACTCCGTGTGACTCTGTTCTCCGAGCGCTCGTCTCTTCATCCAGAATCCACACAGGGTCAGGCCGGTAAATAGACTGACTACAGGACATGAACGTCAACATTTCAGCATTCATAGCCACCATTTAACATTTATTGAGTATTAAAAGGTTTTTCGTGACACTTATCTTTTGAACTTTCTCCAATTTCTCTATGAAAACATACGGAATTACCAATGGCTTCAATGTAAAAACTGTGGGGAATGGATTCATTCCGTTGCACTGAAGCCGTAGGAGAGTGGACTGAAAGAGACTTTGAAGTACACCAAACAAATATAAGTGCTATGTAATGATCTCACCTACCTTTGAAGGGATATTTTGGATTTTTTGAAGTGGGGTTGTATGAGGTACTTATCCACAGTCAGTGTCTTACCTACAGTAGATGGCAGTCGGCGTGCTCTCAGTTTGGAGAGCCAGCCAGAGTACATGGCACGGAAACTAAGCTATGTACTGCTGTGGACGGGGACAGCAGTAAAATGTATTTTAGCCACCTCAAAAAAAGGCCCATCAGTTTAAGTGTAGGCTATATTTAGAACATTTTCATCACTTTACCTTGCCGTCAGACAGCCCTTTCCTTTGGCACTACTACTGTACTTCTCAACCGTAGAACCTCCGTATTCCTACGCATAAGCCCGTTGCGTCTCCATCTGCAAAAGTTCTTCTTCTGTATGCTCTGGTTCATAAAGGTATCCTCTTGTTTCCACATTGAATGACATTTCGTTGTCGCTGTCATAGTGACTCATGATTATTTTCTATTATGTGTTGTCTCTTCCATAAACTGCTGACCCAAACAGCTGATCTGCAGCGTAATACAGTGTGTGGCATGTGTAGGAATACAGAAGTTCGGTTGAGAAGTAGTAGCGCCAAAGGAAAGGGCTGTCTGACGGCAAGGTAAAGCGGTGAAAATGTTCTAAATATAGCCTACACTTAAACTGGTATAAGTTTCTTTTTTCTTGGTGGGCCTTTTTTTTAGGTGGCTAAAATACTTTTTACTGCTGACCCCGTCCACAGCTGTACATAGCTTAGCTTCCGTGCCGGTACTCCGGTTTGATTCTCAAAACTAGGAGTGTGCTGACCGCCATCTACTGTAGGTAAGACACTGACTATGGATATGTACCTCATATGACCCCACTTCAAAAAATCCGAAATATCCCTTTAAACAATTTCAGTATGAGTCGGGCATTCCATGCCACTGCAATGCTTTTAAAATTTGGCGACGGCACTGTGACAAAGAATAATAGCTATTACTTCACAGGTTACAATGTTAAATAATAGCCAGCATTGCATAATTAAGTAATATTTTATACATAGTAGTCCTACATGCTAATATATAGCATGGACAAAACCATTAAAGAAAATTGTAGAATCAGTGTTTAGCGGACTGGTTGTTTAAATGTTTTGTCTATTTATCAACAGTAAGACAACCCTGGAATTAATTGAGGTGGACAGCAGATTGACTGACCAAGAAATATGGGTATGAATGTCAAGAAAGTATCTGCAGCCAAACTAAATTTAAAATGCGTAACTAAAAGAACTGTTCTTAATGTCATAAACTAAACAATAACACAACTCACTCCTAAGCTGTGTGAATATAAAAGAATGATCCTGTTGGTCTGCAAAGGTTTTAAAAATACTCTCTTTCAGCTATATGTTGGTTGTCAAACTTCTCAGATGTAGTGATTGGTGAACCCAAAATCATGATTTGTGAGTAATGGAAAAAGGATAGTTTTCAATTGTAATTTAAGATGTGGTCGAACTGTACTGTGCTGTAAAGAGCAGCTGTGTTCATATTTGCATTACTCCCATTCAGTGGGGAATATCGAGACTCGTACTCGTTCACATGAGATGGCAAAGGAAAACTTGATAGCATCATAGTTATTATGCTATTCTCAGGATCTGGAGTAAAATCTAAGAGATGGCAAGCTTCTGTCTTACAGAATCTATCTTCAAGAAAATAAGGGGTTTGATCCAGGGCTCCAGATGATGTATGCCACCGACAACACTGTTGGATGAAATGAAGGTACACCGAAAACATTGCTCATAATAAACAACAGCATATGTTTTTCTGTGTCCAAAAGCAAAGATGTGATTACAATGTCACATAATGATAACTTCCATGCACTTTGTACATTCCATGACAACACTAAATTGTGAACCGTAATGTGAAATAATGTGTGGCAAAAGGCACAAGCACCACAATGTCACCAAAGCTTCTCGAGAAGGTATGTATCTAAGAGATTATGTGTAATTTCTAACATTTGTAAAATGTTATACACTGCATAGATGATGAACAGGCTGAGGAACATCCTGTCTGTGCCAGGAACAGAAACCGAGCAGCACATGTACCTGGAAGAAGTGATTCTGCGAGAGGTAGGATTCATAGTATTTAACAAAAAATGGATTAAAAATACACATCAATTGTGAGTGACTAAACCCTGACCATGCCATCCATTACAAGAAATGTTATTATGTTGTTGGAAATACGCTGTCACTTTGTTTTCAATAACATATGCCCATGTTGTACTGTCATCCAGTGAATGTGTGCCATTGTGATTAAAATAATCATTAAATAAAAATGTATTCATATCCTTGCTCTTGGTGCCAGTGTACAAAATTAACATACAGTATAAAACATGGAACTATTGGTCATACTTTAGCAAATAACTTCACTGTTTTCATTTGTCCAAGTGTTCCTGTATACAGCTTGTATATGTAAAGGTTAAAGGTCTTTATGCACCTCTGTAAGAAATGAAATGCGGTCACTCAATGTGCATTAATGTTGCATTTAAGGTAACAATTCAGTGGCTGAGGCAAACTTTTGGTCTTTGGCAACATGAGGCAGAAAGTCTCCTACTGACTACTGAAATTTTTCCTGTTGCTTGCCTGCCCATTGCCTTGCTGTGCCTCTGTTTATGTAGTACAAATGGCTATAATGGCAAGACATTTTCATACTAGCTGTAACAAGCATAGGCACAAAAGGGGTAGCACTAATCTGAATTAAGACTAAATGACAAAAGGCAAAATCATACAAAAGGCGAAAGAAAGTGACTTGACTGTCATAATTACAATAACAGCAAATAAGAAGCAATGTGAAATGTGGACTTTGACACCTAGTGGCAGCCAGTGGCAACAGTCGTTTAAGTTAAGTGCTGTACATTTAGAGACAGATGATTTGTGGCGTGGTTATTTGATGATGGTGAAATGAATGAATTTTTGTGTGAATAAAAGGAGGGTAGCAAGGTCTAGGGAAATGTTTGTACTTGCAGTAGTGCAATCTACTCACCTGGTGCACTCCTTTAAATTGAGGTGTATGTACTACGATGGAGGTGGTGTGTGGTGAATGAAGATGTTATGCAGTTGAATGAACGATTAACAAAATACAAATATAGCACAAACACAAACTGGTGGCAGTACTAGCTGCTGGGATGTGGGGCAAAGTCACCTTATCACAGCGCAATTAATAGAAATAATATAGTTATCAAGATCAATAATAAGTAAATGAAAAGTGGTCTTTATATTCATAAATGTATGCTTCGTTTGCCTTAAGAATCCAGAACTGTGTGTAAAGTGTTAAGTTTTCGTTTTTTACCAGAAACTAAATCTTTGCAGCGATGTAACATTTCAGCTTTTCTTTTAATTTCAAGTGTAGAACAACACACAAGCAGCAGCACCGCAGCCCAAAACCAAACAGACCAACTTAACACCGAAAAGGTAGTTCCTGGTTTAGTAGCCTGTTTAACTGTGTAATGATGTGCTCAGACATTGTAGATCAGAGGGTTGAACATAAAGTGCCCCTGCTGCAATATAAAAACACTACAGGAACATGTTCCATCCAATTTGCCTGGCTAACTTGAAATTTAGGTACCACTCACACTCCAGTGAACAGAGGCTTCTGATCACCCCCACACTTTGTGAGAGAGAGTTTACTCCCCCCTATAACGCTGTCCACCTACCCCTGTTTATTACGATGCTGAAGCACCTCTAGTGAGGTACACAAGCATTATGTGCACATAATGGAAAAAGTATTACTGTTTGGATTTTGCATATTGATGTAGCATTATTGATTGATAAAATGAAATAGGTTACTTAGTTCCTGTTCATTTTTTTTTAGAATTCACAGTGTTAACTTAAAAATTTCTCAAAATACTTAAAATGAATGCCGTTTTTTCCTAATGCTGCTTTATGTCTAATGCTGAATGACAAAGAAATCACAACACGACTGAGACACACTTTGTTGGCAGCCAAATGGTGCCAGACGATGAGAGAAGATGACCAGTGCAGAGCCATGGAAGACCTCCAAACTGACAGTCAGGATGAAGAACGTCTCACCTCACCTTGTCGACTCTTTATATTTATTTTTCGATATCAGAGTGACTTCGTAGGTAAGGGCTACAAGGTGGATGATTCTTTTGAGGAGGGCGATTTTTTAGGGCAGGATTGATTGTCAGGTTTGCTAAATGTTAAATAAATTATTTTGTTGTTTTTATATGTTTAAATAAAGTTTCTTGTGTTTTCTTGAATTGTTTATGTTTAACGTTCTTATGTAAATATTCTAAATTTCTTCTCCCCCTACTTAAAAAAAGTTTATATATTATCAAAACAAAATATCAATATAATTGAGCTGTTAACCATCACAGATAAATTACATCTAACATGTTTCAACAGCAGCTTTTCCTAACTAGCAAAATAAATGTGGCAGCTTGTGGCACACACAAATAAAGGGAAGCAGGAAAAGCAGGCCAGGGAAATGCCAGCCATGGAGTCCAGAGGGGGAGCCCTTTGGACTCCAGACGGACGGAGGAATCCCCTCCCCTCGGTCAATCTAGATCA
>NTHP01000199.1:253188-265255 GCA_003416845.1 Oplegnathus fasciatus | reverse complement strand
TAATGTTAACATGAAAACTGGGAACCACAACATCTGTGCTGGTTTCACACTAATGTCCTGTGTTAAACCGTGAATGCTGTGTAACATACAGGCCAACTGCCTCAACTTTGGTGATCTCCTGGCAGGATCTGGAAAGGGGGGCAGGTGCAATGGAGGACATAGAGTCTTTGGTGACCAGGGGTAACCCTCTCTCAGAGACGAGAGGCCGATGCATATGCTTGGGGGAAGGAAATAAATGTTTCGATCACATTCAGTGATATCATAGTTGACTCGTGCACTGACTCGCATAATGAATAATATTTAGGGACAGACCGAAACTGCAAAATGCATGATGGCTTCTCCTTATAGGGCCGACTACCCAGCCACCTTTGTGGAACCTTGGGTAGCAAACTGCATAACATACCTCAAAAACAGTGAAATACAATGTAAAACTAGCGAAAAAAGACAGACTCACTACCACCTACTACTGCATGTTGTGCCGAGGCAGTCAGTTTAAAAAATAATATTGATTTAAATTAGGAAATGTCTGATACATTCTGTGCCTACTTTTAGTAATTCAGTTTTTCTCACTGGGTGCGACACACAGTTACTCACAGGATGCAGGTTCCTCACAAAACCTATTAGCCTTTACAGGCCACAGGTCTTTGAAATTCAGTTTCCATTCTCAGCTCTTGGCTGAGGAGCTCCACTGTGGCTGCGCTTCATCACCTGACAGCTGTGTGTTTTCCCGTTGGACAGGTCCAGGCCATCAATGAGTCCAACCGCTTTGAGGCAGAGATCCGCCAGGAGCAGGAGGCCAAGAAGAAGCAGGCCGAGGTGCAGAAACAGAGAGGAGCTGCTTTCAGAGAACTGCAGTCAGCCTTCAAGTGACCGCCTCTCTCTCTTCTCAGGACCTTTCACTCTCTGTGCTGTACTAATGTTTGTCAGTGTGTGTGTTTGAATGCTCCATGTATGTCAGACAGTGGTAGTCCTGAGTCAGACACAGGCTCGAAATCCCACTCGTGCTGATCACTAGTCTATGATGCAATGGACTGGATACATTATGAAAATCAGCACTGTCTATGCTTATGCAGATAACAGATAAAGAACCATTGATTCATCTGTCTAGAATCATCTATTCGTTTAGCTCTGTATCTCAGGAACACTCTCAAACAACGAGTTCAATACAAGTTTACTGCTGCTATAGCAGGATTTCCAGTAGAGCAGTCTGTAATGAGCTAAACGAATGGATGAGTCTTACAGTATCTGTCATCAGCCACTGTGTCCCCATGATCAAAGAGCCAGTTTTTACCCAAATATATGTCAGCACGGTGGGGGTGCTGACGCAGAGGGCTCCAGCAAAAAAGGTTGAAATGATTATCACTGTGATAACTTTCCAGAGTCATAAATTCCTGCCTCACAGTATAATGAACTGCCGTGCAGTGTTTTGGCATCTAATAAACTTTCAAACTCATGGATCCGTTACTCCAGTCGGCCTTCCTGAATCGTACACGATTGTCTCATCTGCACCTGAAACAAGACGCGCACACCAACACGGCCACTTGTTGTGGGCTGTTTTCAGTCTGAACACCCAGTACCTGTTGTGTTTGGAGCTTAAATCTGTAAACTGTAGCTAAAATGACCCACTGTCCAGTTCTTAGGATAGGGAATGAATGCACTTGTTGCACTGTCTTGGCTACAGTGTAAGTCAGCTTGTTTGAGGTGTATTTGACTTAACTCATTACAGAACTCATTAAATCCACAGTGACACTTTGCAGACATGTCATCCATCTGTCACACAGAATTCAGTCAGTGTTACATGTTGAACAAATAGCTGAGCTCTACATTTTTACTGTCAGCTCTGTATTTTTGTACAATGGGGTTGGGTAGTTGTGGTTTGGGATGGTTGTGGTCTGTCTTCAGCATCATGTTTTGCATGGGCCCTGTGAAGTTCAGCTTTAAAATACGTAGTTTTTTTCATAAACGTGGCTCTTTCTTTTCTAGTTTCGGAAATGATTCCTATCCTGTCAGCTCTGTTGACATTTTATTCACCAACTTGTCTGCTGAGATCTGGGGATGTAGTGACTTTAATTTGGAGTTTACACCAACCACATGAGCCGTCAGACAGTTTGAAACTATCAAAATCAGAAATCTGTAAGTCAAAGTTAAACATCCATATGATCCAGGCACTACTTCCTGGTTCAAATTTGATTTGTTTACCATAGTTGCACATACAAACAAACATTTTGCTTGTGTTCATTTTAGTTTTCATTTTCAGATAAATGGATTAGTGTTCCGGACTCACATACCCAGAGCTCCATGAAGTGAGTAAAATGTTTTCATAGCTGATAGGAATGGTAGCCAAAACTATGCAAATAAGACCATTTCCTTTAAAAAAAAATAAAAATGTTCTCACTGTATGCGTTCTCCCCTGGATGAATCTGGAGGTTTGACATGAATATCACATGTGCCATGATAGCAGTTAGACCAGCACCACTTCTGGTGTTTAAAAGCTTACACTGCTTTACATGATCTGCTGTTATCTCGCTGTAAAATCACGAGTAATGTGAATTTTGACCTTTTGGCAGTGTGGACAGAGTGTGTCAGTACTCTGTAGTTTGCCATGGGTGTTTAGGGAAGGGAAGTGTTGGTTCCTGCACAGATGTGAATAGTGCTTCCTCTCATGTGAACTGCTGTATTCACGTCTTATCAAAAGAAGAGAAGAAAGTGTTGCTTCTTCTTACCGAGTTTATCAAATCCTTGTTCATGAATTGAAACCAGCCTTGAATGCTAATCAGCTCATTTCCTGAGGTCCTTACTCGTTGTGGGGCTTGTCTATTGTCTGTAATCAGGTAAATCTTTTTTAGCTAAGAGATTTGCACAATTTGCACTTACTTGGTCATTTGATGTAAGTGTCTTAATCAAGAGATGGTAGGTTTAACTGTAATTCATCATTATCTTCCTGTCTTTAAAGTGTTAATCCCGAAAATCATTTGATAGATTGTGCTCCTGGATGCAGGGTAGCAGCCTTGAACAATAGGGTGTAATCTTAAAACAAAAATATGGGACAGCTAAACCTGTTGGCCACCAACTAGTGTGGCTGTCTCTTTTTCAAGAGTCAGGTTCAAGTACAAACGCCTACAAATTACAAACACATCATTTGTTCCAATTGATTGTAATGCAGCCCATATAGCCTAATCCTAAACTATGTTGTAGAGATAACGTTGCTCCATTAATTCTCTTACTAAGTGACAACCTAACAGTTGACTTCACATTTGTTGTCATGGTAATGTTACTGCAAGACGGGTGCATTTTTCAGGGACCAAACAGCCTCACCTTCATTCACAATTAGTCCATCTCTGGTGTCGAATCCCAAATGCTTCCTCACGTTACTTTCAGATGGTTTGGTGTCATGATTACTTGTTCAGTACTGTGTGGCTCACTAGTTTCCTCCATTTTGCGTTTAATGAAGAGAACAGCAAAATAGCCTCAGTTACTGACAAGGAAACAGGGCATGCAATAGGTCAGAGTGACAGTGCATTATATGAATGCCTTGCAGTAATGTTACTGAATGTTTTCAGTAGTGTACACATGAATTAGTGCTGGTTTGTTTGTGGCTCTACCTGAATTAGCTACTTGTTGGCTGTGGAGTTAATGGACTCCTCCACATATGCATCCATACATGGATCATTTCCTGTCAATAGTGGACCAGCAATGGAAAAACTGCATATGTGTAGGACTGGGTGATAACTAAATATTAGAATTTATCGACTTTTAAAGGGGCTGTATTGTAATAAATGGATCATTCTGTTGTTCAAATGAGTGATTCAACTCGAGTAAAGAACACGTTGCCGTACACTGTCATATTTGTAGGTCATCTTATGTATGTATTCATAATATTCTTATGAATGATGTAATAGCGTATTCAACCACAGGGCCTAGCCCTACATATATTTAAAAACATGTATAAAACGTGTATATTGAATGGGTGTTTCTTCAAACACATCAGTCAGTTATCGCTTTTTATATGACCTTCAGGATTATCCCTTTAAATCATCTAAATCTTAGATCTTTAATTTTTCTATCATGGCGCACAGCGATTAGAAGTATTTTTTAGGACAGATTTGTTATGCTTAAATGTTTGCTTTGGAGCCACTTTGTAAATGTCAAGGGAGAAACTTTTCTTTAGTACTGTGTAAAATAATATGCAAGCTCCCACAGTGTTACAGCGTTGTCTGTTGATGCATGCCAGCACTTCACAGCACATTATGACCGAAATGTTCTTAATGAAGAATCGAAAAATACTCAGTACCTTTTTTAGGATGAGGGGTGTCTTTGAAATTTCCTCCCGGTTCATGCTGACGACTAAACACAGTTCACACACACTTCATCAGTGAGCTGGGAGGACGTTTGGGGATTTCAGGGCCTAAACATGTTGTTTTCTTGTGTAAAGTGCAGGAGGGTGGGTGAGTAATGGGAGGTGTGTGTTATATATACAGTAAGGCTTGTTTCACAGAGATCTGTTCCCACACAAACTGTTGTGCTGTTTCCTGCTGTAACATGACACCGGTAGTCTTTTTTTGGTACCGAGTTCCCCATATTTCTTAAATATTCAAAAGAAACACAATTACTTTTCTTATGGAAAAATAAAAAAACAAAAATGATGAGCCCTGATTATATATGCAAATCTGTCACTGTTATGTCTCTTTGGTGGTTTTCTATTGATCTTGTCCAGGATTATGCCAACACTGTATCATGTGGTGGAGGGATAACAGAAAACAAACACATCATTTATTTTAAACTTCATTCCATTAAACATGACCAAATTACTGATGGACAATAGAGACTCAGAGTTGAGTACGCACATAGTGGATTCCATGAATTGTTATCCTCCCACTTCATTCCTTAATGCCCTTATTGTTACCAGAATAGTGCCAAATGTTTAAACTACTGTCATTATGCCGAGTCTAGTGGAGCTTTTCACTCTACGGCAACAGAAATGTGAACGGAAATGATTTTGACAACGATGATGACGAAATATAGTTATGTAGAAACTTCTGTTGGCCAATGTCAGTATTTGATTTTCATTCTGTTGTTGGTTCAGCATCCCGTTATATTCTCATGTCCATCAGTGGCGTGGATGTATTTTTCTGCTGCAGTTCTCATTCTCTGCCACTGGGAGACATGTATCCACTCGCTACGAATGTTCAAGACTCAACTTTAAATCCACACTCCCTCTCTGATGTTCAGAAACTCAACTGTGACCTCTGTTGAATCTGAAAACTTGAGCTGGGAGGGAATTTGGGGTCTCTGGGCTGAATAACATAATCAGGGAGGGTATCTTTTAACAAATATAACAGGTTTTCCTTCTGTGGTTTGATTTTTATTTGTTTTTCCTTCCTTGTTTTTTGTTAGTATGTATAACTGTACTGTCTTCTATGCTGGTAAGAAATGAGAAAACTCTCGAATACACCTTTACTCTGATTTTCAATAAAATGCATTCTTTTGTTGCAATAAAGTGTCTGTAGTGTGCGTCATCACGTCTTTCTCTTAACAAAAAAGAGAACATCACGAGAGTTATCCACCTGAAACCCAGCTATTTGTTTTTGTCCTCTGCAGGTACACTGTAAAAACACATATTTCAGTTGTTTGGCTGAATAAGGATTAGACTTTGTTCCCAGAGTTTGTTCGCTTGTCTTATTTAGTTGTAGACTGTGGAAATGTTTTTATAGAGTTTACTCCATCTTTATACTTTATTCCACACTGCTCTACACTGAGCAATTTCACTGAGTTTAATTTATTTTTGTCAGTTTCAAGTCAGGTCAACTTTAATTGTGAACTTATAATCCTGTGTTCAGCCTTGTAACACAGTAATGAGCTGACTAAATGTCAAACTGACTCATGTCAGTTACATGGCTCGCTTATTAGCATATTTCCAGGCATGCACTGTGTTTCCGTTGTAATTCTAACGAAAGCTTTTTTTCTATTTTGAAGAAAGTTACGTAATGGAGACTTGTTACGTGTCATTAATTGACGAGTCACTCTGTCTCTGATAAAAATGAAAACAATGGTTACCATGACGAAGACGGATAACCACTTCAACTACTCCACCATACTTTTTCTATGTGCAGGAGGGATCAGACTTGACAGTGTTCACTAGAGACAAAATAAATGTAACTGGAAAACAAGTGTAATCAGACAGTCCTGTTTGTATCGCTAAACAATCGATGGCTCGATGTCTTACTTAAATTAAGATCAGTCATATTGACCGCAAGTTTTAAGTAAATTAACAGAATTCAAAATTTTATTGACCCCCAGAGGGGGAAATCAGGTGTTACAGCAGCACAAGGACAGAGGTAAGTAGCACAGGTAAACAGAGAAACTAAAAATAAATAATTAAAAGTATATAGAATAAAAGAATACAATAAAACTGAAACTGTACAAGAGCAATTAAACACAAACTCAAATTACAGGCAGAATCAGTACACACATGGTACCCACAAGTAGTGTTACACTTGGCCTAACGGTGCAATACGGTCTCAGGCAAAGTGACATAGTCTGATAGTATGATAGCATAGGCTATACCAGCATACACCAGAATATTATATAACATGATTATGTTATTATATTATTATAACATGATAAAGTATAATATAGTGCAGTATAATATAGTATGGGATATAAATTATAATATAAGGTAATAACATAATGTACAGCAATGTAGCTCAGAATAAGATATATGATAAAGTATAGCATGATAGTATAATATATAATAAAAACAATAACATTATATAATATGTAGCAATAATGGCTTGAAGGATATTAAAATATGATAATTATAATAATTCATAATTTGTACAAAATTGAAGTTTCAACTTCGGCTATCAGAAATAATCAGTATTACAGTTTTTGCCGATTGCTTACACACTGAGAGTGAATGCTTAGACAAAAGCATCAGCACCTTAACTTTTATAACCATGCCTTAAACAAAGGCACCAAAAGTACAAACACATCTTCAGCTTGGCACTTTGTTTGTAATTCTGCAACACACTTCTTGCAAAACACTACGCACTGTTTCTTGACACTTCGTTCAAGAATGAAATCTCTTGCAGTCATTGGGAAAACACTTNNTGTTTTGACTCTCAGGGCCACCGTACATAACAGATGGAACCAATGGCTAGAAAATTATGGGATGAATATAGCTAATGTCATATTTCAAAACTGAAAAAAAGCTTTGAAAGCTTGAAATCTAATAAAAAAGGTTTTGCAAGATTGAAACAAAGTTTTGAAGGCTTGCACAATGTTTCGATAGGCTGAAAAAAAAATCTGCAAACATTATTTTGTATTTGAGTTTTCTGTCTTCATAACTGCAGCACTCTTTTTATAGTGTTTCTCCAACACATTTTCAGAGTTTCAAATTTGTCACTGTTCTCCACATTTGACAATGGTGATCTGAAAACTGGTGCGCACGTGTTGGGAAAAACGTTGAAATTGGAGTTTCGAAAGGGCGAATCTTTACTTTGAAACTTCTGTGGATGTACATTTTCATTCGTATTGCAGACTGTTCTTTCAGAGCTGAGTTTACAACACCCACTTTTCAGAAATCTGCCCACACGGTTGCAAGCTTGCGAGTCACGTGATTTCTGGCAGCGTTATCTGGCAGCTCTGGTCTGAAACTCTGAGGCCCAATCTCACTGCCACCACTCAAGGACTTCAAAGTCAGCGAGGTCTTAGGGCTGTCTCACTGTCAAATCGTCAAGTGCACAAGGGCTCTCTTGCAGACTTTTTGAGTCCTTTATGCACACTTTCCGGAAGTCCACATTTCTGCAGAAACCCACAGGTCATAGCGTTGTGACCATAGACTGTATATAAAGATGGACGACATGACAGCTCCTCAAAAGTGAAGCCAAAACATCTCGATCGCCCCCTGGTGGCTGGCTGCAGTATATTTATTATTAGATTTACTATTATTATAAATTACCGGAGATGCTCACAAGTTTTGGTCACAAGTAATTTTTTTGCAAGTCCAAGTCAAGTCTCAAGTCTTTTATGGTCTCCTATGAGTCTTCTATCATCTGCTGCATGCCATCCAGTCTGCTGAGAACACTGCACAGCTATATATCTAAGGAATTCAAAGCATGTACTGTATTATCATCACTCCTTTATCTATTAGCACAACAGTTAGAGTACAGCCGTATTGTATAATTACACTGGGTCTCCAACTAATGACAGCTTCAAATCAACTGTAAATTAACACATCCCTCTAGCCTCTCAAACCCAGTGTAATGGTAACCTAATAAGCAATGGTGGAAAGTAACTAAGTACATTTTTTCAAGTACTGTACTTAAGTACAATTTTGAGGTACTTACGTGAGTATTGCCATCTTCTGCTACTTTATACTTTTACTCCACGAGAATTCAGAGACAAACATTGTACTTATTACTCCACTACATTTATTTATTTGCTAAATTTAGTTACTAGTTACTTTGCAGATTCAGATTAATACTACAAAATATAATGAACAATAAATTATTATGTATTACTATAGATTAAGATAAAACTTTATTGATCCGGGGAAAATTCACAAACTACACAGCAGTACATGAAAATTATTAAAACTTTAAATTAAAACATTAAAATTAGCACCTTTACCAGCTGCAACATGAAAGTGGTACATTCATCTATCAATTATAATAATCCAATAACATAAGATACATTCTTAAATAGACTATTTTGCATAATGAGTGGTTTTCCTTTTGGTACTTTAAGTATTTTGATGCTAATGCTTCTGTACTTTTACTTAAAGATTGAATCTTGAAGATTTTCGTTTAAATAATGTCTGTTAAGTCACTATCTATCGCCGAATGATGCAACACAATGGTGATTGAGCCTGTGGCCCACTGATGAAAGCCCTTTCATTTGCAGTATTACGACCCGGGTGTCGGTGGCGACTTTCCCGGAAAAATCACAGGCGGCGCACAGTTAGGCTTTTAACAAGACTTTTAACGCAACAGACTCACTCTTCTACTCACCTGTGTGTGAAGCGGCATACTGTTTTTTCTGGTCTCTGCTAGCGTTGCGAGTAAACAGTTACTATGTCCGAACAAACAAAGAAAAGATCGATGACTATAGATGATGAAACTGAAACTGAAACTGAAGTGAGGTCCAAAAACACACCTGCAATTACTGCTTATCGCCATTGGTGCTGCGAAAGACAACAAAATGAAAACTTTTACTTGTAACAGAGTATTTCTACACTGTGGTATTACTACTTTTACTTATTAAGTACAATATCTGAGTACTTCGTCCACCACGGCTAATAAGCCTGTTACTTGCCTGTAACGTTAGAGCACCGTAAACGTAGTGTGAAGTTATAATATGCAGTGTGAGATACGACTGATACAAGCTGATACTTGCACATTAGTTACTGTTATGGGTAAGTATCAATACTCATGCCAGTGTTAGACGACTAATACTAGTCTTGTTATAGCCTGATACGTGATAGCAAACTTTACAATGTTGTGATATGAACACAGCATTAGATATCGTTGTATATACACGCCGGTCACTCATCGAGACACCCAGTTCTCCACTGGGTCTCCTCACACCACAACTCAATTTCTGTTATTATTTCATTATATTTTCTAATCCTTGTCTGTTCCTGGTCTCTTGGACACCTACAGGCTCGTAATTATACGTTTATGGTCTGTCCATCCTGTTTGCGTATCCTGTGCACGTCAGTCATTGGTGGAGCAGTCTGTCAATCCCACATAACAGGAAGTTGAAGGCCGCTTATCAACATCGTCAGCAGTTGCAGCAGCAGTGGGACAGCTCATGGAGGCAAATAAGGTACTTCTTCTCAGAGGCATAACTCAGTCAAATTTGAACACACAGGCATGATGCACATATTTTTAGAGTCAGTGTTACTTACACTCTCTTATCTCTGATGTCTACCAGGAATAAGCATCCATGAATCTCCAAAAACTCCACTTCACTCCAAACTTTCCCAAGAATCATCACGATTTTAAGTTTTCTTCAGAATCAAAGTAATTTAGTAATAGTTGTCTGTACATCCATGGGTACATTGCAAACAGGAACTGACAATAGCTAATTCAGCATACTTTTAATTGTGCCAATTTGCCTAAATGTAAATAAATATGGAAAAAATACAGGGCTCAGGTTGCACAACTCACTGAAGCCATGGCAACATTTACTTCCCGTTTACAGCCACCAAACCATTTTGGGAACAGTTCCAAGACTTTGCATCCCCCAAATATAAGTAAGTCAAAGCACAATAATAGAAGTGACAAAGTCCATTAATATTAACCTTTTTTGGGTTACACTAACAATATCTTTTGAGCACCATACAGGCCTTCAATGTTATTTTCAGTGAGTGAGAATGTTTCCATATACTGCAGAATGCAGTGAGATATTTAGTGTATAACAGATCATTACAGAAAAGAGACAGAACCTTTAAAAGGCTCTTTCCTTTATTGTAAAGGGGTCTGTTTTCTTTAAAGGGATCCAACTTTTTAGAGATTTAGAGATTTTAGAGTCCAGTGTCACTTTAGTTTTTGCTTTTTGCTGACTTTCTATGCATTCATCTTTGTTTAGCACCTTTGAAGCTGTCCTTACCTCACATACATGGTATTGTTTCACAGTTTTAACACATGTTTGCACAAACTCAGCTATAACTCATAATGGTTTTGTTAATTTAACAAACTACAGAGCTGACAGGAACCCAAAATACGAGAAAAATGACACAGGTGCTTATAAAAAAGTACAACTCTTCAGTGATAATCACTCAAAATATTATAGAACAGGTCGAGGTTGTAAAAACGTATCTTTCCTTATTTATAATGAAATACGCAGAAAGAAAGAAAGAAAATGTATGTTTACATGTAAAGTAAAACAAAGTTATATTACTATAAATGACAAATAAAAGCTTTGAATCTTTAAATATTTTAGTAGCCTAAACCCAACCACACATGAGACGAAGGATGTGAACCCCAGTCTCCGGTGTCCTGTTTGTGCACCACCATCCACCCCGGACTCAGCCCTACAACTTCTGTGTGTTACAAGAATGTAACACTTTGTCAGCTGGAAAAAAAGTTTCCTCCAAAATGTAACAGGCAAAACCAGTTTGGTAGCAGGTAATTATAGTTTGTAGGAGACACGTCTGTGTGTGGCCACACCCGGATACTTTTTTAATCATTCGATTTTTCTTTCTTTCTTTTTCTTTCACTCTTCTTTAAGTTAAGTTGCCATAACACAGAGGATGTTGTCGTGAAGACATTAAAGAAAATTATAGACCATATATGTTATTTGTTATATTTATTTACATTCAGTCTTTCCCAGAGAGCAAGCCAAGTTGATACAGACCAACTCATCTCCAGATCATAGACATGATGACTTTCAGTCCAATCCAGTGCCACATTAGCCTGAAGTATGCTGGCGATGAGTTCTGATTCGGCCTGGTCCAGATTCAGAGGCGACGGCGGCGAGGAAAACTCCCTCTACCAGGAAGAAACCTCGGGAGGAACCTGGCTCTCTGGGAGAAACCCCTCCTCCTGAGGGCTGGGGGGACCTCTTGCTGCTTCAGGCCACGGGTCGAGCTGGTAGTCCATCCTGAACCTCCACCTTTACCTTCACCACCTGTGGGAAGACAACAGGGAGGGAATCAAGACACTTACCTGTAACGTTCCCGTGGCCACTCACCTGGGCTGGAGCCTGCGAGTCCTTCCATCCCCAGACTGCTCTACATCTGAGAACAGACACAAAACACAGAGTTAGTGGATTCTACAATCCTTGTTCTGAACAAGAAAATGATTGTGAGCTCACAGTTCAACTCAAACAACATCAGTGTCAGTTTGTCTTGAGGATGTGACAGCGTCGTCTTACCCGTCTTTGGTAGAAAAGGATGTAGGCAGTTTGCTGGCGCCGCTCAGAGACAGAGGCCCCGGTTGTCTGTCTGACCTCTGAATCACTGTAGTTGAGCCAGCGGTCAGCAGGGTCATCCAGCTCCACATCTGGGTGCACCCCGTCACTCACGTAGTGTCCTAACAGGAGACAAATCACTGTTAGTTCG
>NTHP01000199.1:212707-249818 GCA_003416845.1 Oplegnathus fasciatus | reverse complement strand
GGTAGGAGCTTCAAACTCAACCACCTCATCGACCTCATCAGCAGTATGACTCTGCTCTGTAGCTTTCTTCTCGGCTGCCTTCTCTGCTGCTTCTTCCTCTTCCTCGTCGACGTCGGTAGGAGCTTCAAACTCAACCACCTCATCGACCTCATCAGCAGAATGACTCTGCTCTGTAGCTTTCTTCTCGGCTGCCTTCTCTGCTGCTTCCTCCTCTTCNNGGTAGGAGCTTCAAACTCAACCACCTCATCGACCTCATCAGCAGTATGAGTCTGCTCTGTAGCTTTGACAGGGCTGTAACACAGAGGGAGAAACAGGCTGTCATTCTGCAGTTGATTTTCATTTTGGCTGACTTTCTTCCTTCATGACAAACACTGTCAGTGGGGTGAAATGAGTCTCGTTACCTCCTGCAAGGTTTCTGAGGGGTCTTCTGCTCTCCCTCGTCATATGCAGCTGGAGCGACTCGATGTTTTCTCTGTTGGAGGAAACAGAAGCTCTCAGGGTTCAGTATTACAGTAACACACTTTTGCTTATAATGTACAAGTCCAGACTGGTAAATATGTGGTTAATATGAAGCAGGGACACTTTGTGTGACACGTACTCTGCAGCAGTCAAACACTCTGCACCTCCAGCCACTCCTCTTTTCTGGTTTCACATTTCCAGATGTTGTTGTGCTGATGGTGGCTGGATCTTTTATTTTGCTGGAAAACACAAACACAGCTGATTATTCTACTGTCCCTGTCAAGTCTGCAGTGAACTAGTTTTACTAAAACTACCAGGAGACCCTGTTGGTATGGGGAGGAGGGATTTCCTTACCTCTGCTGTGGGAGGGCGCACGGTCCACTTTCAAGTCCCACAGGTTCTTTTGGACTTCTTTCTTTATTCTGTAGAGTAAACACAAACATCAGAATACACCATGTCAAGCATCTTTAAATACAAATCCTTAACAGAATTAAAATGAGATTAAAGTGAAGCCCTGTCACTTCCTGTCAAACATACCACTGGCCGACCGAACAGTCGGGACAACCAAGGAGTCCTCCCTATACGGTTTTCTGCAGTGGTCTTGGCAGCAGGAGCACCTGAGACGGCGAACCTGGTGATTAACACAAACACAGTCAGTTTGTAACGAATCAGACTTCATTTAAAGGGATTGTTTGAAGGTATTAATCAGTCTTTACAGTAAATCACAGCATGTTAGTAAGCAGTGTAGTGCTGAAACTACTAACAGAAAATTAACAGACAACAACTTCATTTATTGAGCAAAAATGTCATTTTTCTGTTTTTGCTTCTCTAATGACCTCTAATGAGGATTTGTGGCTTTTTCTGTTTTATATCAATGTAAACTGAATATATTTTAGTTTTTAGTTAAAGTTTTCGTCATTTTCTGACACTAGAATTAATAGATGAATTGAAAAAGTGATTGTCAGATCAATCAATATTTAACTTTTTTGTCCATCCAATAAGATAGAAATATTAAAAACCCTATGATGCAACACAATTCAACAGCACCACAAAGTACAGACTTCAAAATGCTCATAAAATTTAAGCAACAACTCTCTAAAACAGTTTCAACAAAGGCAGGATTTATTGCAGGGCTGTTGTATTAGACTGCATTGGTTTAATCTAGGTGTGCATAATAAACTGTCAATGTGGGGAGTGTATATTTTTAATTACTTCATGTATAACTTCCAGTATACCCTAGTCTAACATAACACCACTGTAAATCACATTACATTATACAAATGTCTTTATTTTTCTAGTTAATCAGTTTACTTTTCTTACCTTCCACTAGAGATGGAACGTGGTCTTTTGTTCTCCACAACTTTGTCAGTCGTGTTTCGATTTTTCTGTAGAGGATGAAGAAAAATAGACACATTTAATTGTAAATTGTCAGAAAAATGATGTGCCGTCATAACAGATATAAGCTGACTTCAGAGACAACAGTATCTACAAAACTCTTGTTGAGCAAAGAAACAGTCCTCATTTATAACTTCACATAAACGGTGTAGAAACTGAAACAAACCTTTCGTCGACAGCAAGGCAGTTGAAACATGGTTGCTGATCTTTTCGGAGCTAATTTATTAAGTAAAGTAAAGTACTGAACAACTGGTCTGAAGTGTTTCTGTATGTCACACTATACACCTCCTGGAGGGACTCTCAAGTAGCTCTGACATCATAACTAGAAACTCTGTTCTAGAATGTGAAGCGCTGTGAGACACGGAATCTGATGTTCATCAATTCTAATAGAATACAGTCAATACGACCTAAAAATGGCACTGCTCCAACAGTGAGATATTGGTTGTTTTGACCTCTAAGTATACATATAAGAAGTTTAAAGAATCTCAGCAGGCCACTAAAAGTAAACTGGTGCATCGTGCATTTCATATTTAATGGATATGTCTGGAGATATTGTTCTGATAGTCAATAAATCCCACTGAAACACCCAAATGAATCGATCCCACTAACAAGTACAGTGTATCCAAACCCTGATATATCTTATTCCTCTGTGTCACAGAGCTCCATTGTTGTCCAGAAACTATTATAAACACATCAGTGAGCCACAATGTTGCAATATATGACATGTTCCTTCATTACCATCAGTTTAATTTCTCTTTTAAAGCAAAGTATGTTCTTTTACAGTTTTTTTTTACTATTGCTAAAACACAATTTCTGAAACTAGGGCCCTCTATGTCGAAACTCTACACACAAACCTATACACAAAATACAAAAGCAAACACTTCATTCAAAACTATATAAACTCTTTCAAAAATGGTATTTTTGCATCACAACTTTACGCACAAACACCAAATAAATAATTCTTTCCACATGCCAACTGCACACTGATGTGCTAAGTATAAAACACTATTATCTGGCATTTTCATTTGTAGCATGCTGTAAATATAGACTATGAACACAAATGCAATGGGGAAACAAACAAATTTGTTTATTCTCAATACTCACATACTCATAACAGTATCAGACACAATTACTTTAACTTAAGATGACATGAACATAGTTACTGTATTGTACTGTAAACAAAAAACAGTATATTGCAATTACGGTGCATCCCGTCTTCGATGTCCATCTGGCCACAGCACCTCATCCACATCACAAGTGACGTCCTCTCTGGCCAAACATCGGGGGAAGTACCGTCTTGAGTGGCGTATCCAGCCCTGCACACGAAAGACCAAAGCTGAAGCCTATTTATAGTTCAAGCTCTGATCTGATTGGTTAAATGTGTTTCACATGCACATTATGGGTGCAGGTGATTGATAATTGAATGTGGTATTTCAATAGCAGTGTGTAGCAAACAACACACACAGGCTTTTAGTTTTGAATGAAAGTGTGTTTTAGAATTTCAAACTTAGTGTAAGCAGTCAATGTGCTTATGGTTTAGCATACCTGGTCAGTAGATCGGCTACATGAGTTAGTGGTTTCAATAACTGTGCCACAAGTACCAGTTTTTGTGTCTTGGCAATTGTAAAAAAAGCTGTAATAGGCCCAGTTATAGTGTGTAAGCCATCGAGAAAAACTGTAACAAGGCTTTTAACGCAACAGACCCGCTCTTCAACTCACCTGTGTGTGAAGCCGTACATCTACTCACATTTCCATCAACAGAAAAATAGAAAGGCTTCAGAAAAAAAAAATATACAGCTTATTTTTTGCCATTGCAGCAACAAAAAAACCACAAAGAAAAGTAGAGTTACAGTAAACAATACAATAGTAAACAAAACAAAAGTAATTAAAGTAAAATTACAGTGCAATGGTACACAAAAAATAGTATTGTTAGGGATTGTAAGGGATGGGGTGGATGGTTTATGGATCCCGCCTTCTGTTAGGGCCTGGCCACACCACCTCATCCACATCACAAGCAATGTCATCCCTGGCTAGGCAACGGGAACACTTCCTCTTCCTCTACCTCTTCCTACCTTTCCTCTCGCTCTCACTGCCTCCATCTTTGCAAAGTTCTCACAAAACAGGTGAGCTTACCTGAGGTCTGTTTGTAGTGCTAAGGCTCAGACTGATGTGTTTTCATGTGTCTGTGGGTGTTTTTGCATTTTGAATAGAAGTGTTTTCCCGATGATTGCAAAAGATTCCATTCTTGAACGAAGTGTCTAATGTAAGAAACGCTGTAGTGTTTTGCAAGAAGTGCGTTGCAGAATTGCAAACAAAGTGCAGAGCAGAAAATGTGTTTGTACATTTGGTGCCTTTGTTTAAGGCACGGTTACAAAAGTGAAGGTTTTGATGCTTTTGTCTGAGCATTCACTTTCAGTGCGTAAGCAATCGACAAAAACTGTAAACAAAGGCACCAAATGTACAAACACATATTCTGCTTTGCACTTTGCAATTCTGCAACACACTTCTTGCAAAACGCTCCACTGTTTCTTACATTAGACACTTTGTTCAAGAATGAAATCTCTTGCAATCATTGGAAAAACACTTCTATTCAAAATGCAAAACATACCTGAAATTGGCAACACCAAACACACGCATGACAAGACTTACACACTAATTGAACACAAATCAGTCTTAGCATTACAAATAGACCTCAGGTAAGCTCACCTCTTGTGAGAACGATGAGGGAGGCTGGGCAGAGGGTCCAGCCCAACCTGAGTCGCTACACGAGAGCATCCATAATACGGCACCTGCCTTGCCTGTAGCCTGTAGTTTTCACTGAATGTTTCTGACTTCTCTTCTTGGTGTTGGAAAGTGTTTAACCGCCAACCGCCTGCCTCTTCAGGGACATTGCTTGTGGTATAGTTGAGGTGATGTGGCCAGACCAGGCAGGATCCATAAACCATTCACCCCATCCCTTACAATCCCTTACAATACTATTTTTGTTTACCATTGCTCTGTAATTTTACTGTAATTGTTTTTGTTTTGGTTACTGTACTGTAATTCTACTTTTCTTTGTGGTTTTTTTTTTGTTGTTGCAAAAACCTGCAAAGGCAAAAAGCCTTTCTATTTTTCTGTTGACTGAAATGTGAGTAGATGTACTGGAACAATCTTTCAAAGAAGCCTGTATGAGAAAATTAAAAAGGTGTACAAAGTAGACAAGAAGACAGCAGTGCTTTGTAGAAAGTACATCAGTGTGTTGTTGCTGCTTTGAAAGAGTCATTCAAATGGTGTGCATTATTTTGTTGCAAAAATGCCATTTTGAAAAAGGATGGTTAGGTTTTGATTGCAGTTTCATTTTAAAATAGAAGTGAGATGTTTATCTCAAAGTGTTGTGTCATATTTGGCTTGTGTGTAGAGTTTTGACACGCAATCGCAAAAAAACTGTAATCTGTACCTGGTGTTTATCAAACATGTGTTGATTTGGGCTAATGCAGACTTCCACATCTTCTTGCACACTTAATTCATTCATTCTTTTCCCCAGGCTTCTCTTAGCAGAAGCAGAATCATTAAAAAACAACTCAAAGAAAGTATATTTTCCACCAAGCGTTGCAAAATGAGGAAGATGTCTCAATGCATTGAAAGAAGTGGGAGAGTGATAAATTATACTTCATTTCACCTTATTCCCTGATCCATAATCCATAACACTGACTCATTTTCATTTGAAACAAATCCAGTTAGAAAGAGAAATCAGTGTCACACTGTTGGAACTGAATTTGAGCTGTAACTCAACACCGATACTTGTCAAAGTTGGAAACCTGACTCAGGCACTAGTGACGTATCTTAATGATTATAAGACACCGTTTCACATAATTGGGTAATTTGTTTGATTGCCCCGTCTCTTGTTCTGGCCGAGCTGGCTGCAACTATTTATTTCTTCTTTGCGTTGGAGCCACTTTTCTCTCCTGCTGTAAAGACAGTTATCTGTACGTTTAGCTGATGTATGAGAAGAATGCAGCAATCAGCCTTTGTTTCTGTGCCAGCTGAGAGGAGGTGGGATGCCGGGGTTAAGTACTGTAAGTGCGTGTGTGTGTCTTCACGTGAATCCGTCTCCTTGTGTTAATTGGTTAATTGGAGACACCAGAGATTTTATATTTGTGTAAATACACGCATAGGAAGAAGATGGAGGAGGAGGAGGAGAGGTGAGGATGACTCTGATCACAAAGGTTGGCTCTTTTGTGTTCATTTTATGGTCCTTCGCCTCAATGGACTTAGTGAGTCCTTGCGTCCTTGGTGTCCCTGAATGTGTGTGTGTGTGAGTTTGTCATTCACTGGCTGGCCTGAGGTGTTCCAGTGGAGCCAAGTAAAGCCGAATTTATGCTGGACGCTGAGGGTTAACGGGAGTCCTGCCGGAGATACCTATGGTGTAGGGTTCTTTTTATATTTCAGCGTCAGATTTCAACTGTTGATGTCACCACCTCAATAGTAGACGGTTGTATTGTACGTGATCCGGCTGTGTTGTACTTTAATTATGTTCCATGCAGTAAGTAGGTTTAAATTCAGTCATTTACTTTGTGATATCGAGCGACGGTGGGCTGGACTCATACTTAGATAACTGCTCCTGATGGTCAGGCCAGCACCCTGCATGGTAGCTCGCTGCCATCAGTGTGTGGGTGTGTGCGTGAATGGGTGAATCAGCGGCAAAAACCTTGTAAAGCACTTTGGATGAAAGCGCTACATAAATTCTACTGTTTACCATTTACATGCACGTTGCTGGTAGATTACTTTGTAACATGAACGCTTTACCGTTCACCTTGCAATGGTTGTGACGAGTGATAAAATGATTGTCACCATGATAACTTTAGTATTACAAACGGCTGTGCAGCTTTGGCGTCTGATAAGCCTTTAAACTCATTAGGTCTGTTACTCAAGCTGGACTTCCTGGATCATATTTCATCAACTCACCAGTACCTGAAACAACACCCCCACCCACCAACGCAGACCTTTGCATTTTTTAATGCAGGACTGAACACCCGCTAAAGCATTTCTGTGAACTCTTGATCCCAAATGGAAGATGAGCGCACTGAGAAAAGGAGTAGAAGCAAAAAGAAAAGAGAAAAAAAGCAACTTAAAATACTTCCCACTCTCTGCTCACTCCGCCATCTAATCAAACAAATCATGATTAAAAATATGTCGCGAAAGAGAAGATCCTGGGCTGATTTAAAGCTCCAGTACTCTTCTTTTTTCAGCGTTTCTGTTTTTTGTCATTTCAAACAAATAATGACTTCAAATACCGCCATAAACACATTAACAGCCATTAACAGCTCTGAACAGTGAGTGCATGGCTTCAGTTCAAATTCAAACTGTCTCTCTCTCCCTCCGTGAGTAACCCAGCGGCTCGACTTGGCTAAACCCACTGCAGCCAGTCAGTCTTTGGTCTGCGCATTCTTTCCCTCGTGAAAATCAATGAAATAAATAGGGTGCATCTCAGCGCAGGAAACAGAGGGGAGGCTGCTCTGCGGGTTATCCAGAGTGCACATTCAGAAGCTCAGACAGAAACAGATGAGCCAGAAAGACGGATGAAGGTAGGGACGGAGAACTTAGAGAGAGGGAGAGATGGAGGAAACAAGGCAGCTGACAAAAGGCGGGGGAGAGAGAAACAAATGAAGGTAAAAGGAATGGAGAAAGAGAGACCAGGGGATGAACTTGAAACGACAAGAGGGAGGCTTACTTAGTCCAAAGTGTGTCCATTTTGGAAAAACAAAGATCAAATCAAAAGGAAATCACCAAATACTGGAGTAAGACACGAGCAGACAGAGCATGTATAGCATGAGATGCACAGTAAGCAAATCAGAAGATGAAACCATTAAAATGACATATGTTTACTACAGAGAATCACATACTCTGAGGTGAATACCTCTGTGTCTACTCTGACAGCAGACAGTAGAGATAGGGAGAGGAGAGGAGGGGAAAGAAAGAAAAGAAACAGGGGGCTATAGGGAGAGATAATGGAAAGGGATGAGAGAGAACTCCACAAGCAGCGCTTTACGATGGCCATAATGATCATTATTTAGTGCAGCGCTTAGGTGCAGGGGCGGCGACAGCGGGGATGACTTCACCAACTGGAGCTTCATCAGAAGATCAAACACAGTGCTTGTCGGGGCAGCTGGCAACACACTGCACACAGCTTAACTCCACTGATGTACCTTCAAAGTGTAAGAGGAGCAGAGAATATACACAAAGTAAGACCACGGCCGTGTATTCTGGAGCAGACAAAGAAAACAGCAGTGCTGGCAGAAAAGTGTTGTAGTGGTGGTTGTGGTCTATGGAAAGTGGAGTGCTAAACAAAACCAACAGCATTTACAGCTTAGCAATATGTAGCAAAAATGCTTAAAGAAGGAAAACATGATGGAACAGTAAATCATTGTGGAAATGTGTCCTTCATGGCTGACGCATTGGTGTTGTTTTAGGAAGTTTGGCAGAAAATTCTGCGGATTTTAGTTGATTATGCTGTTTCTGGCCCCTCTCTGGTGTTTTCATTTCGTCTTGGTTTACTGTGGAGATGTCACTGACTTGTCCTGATTCAAATCTGCAGCCTGATGTGTCAACTGGAGCAAACGTCACTGACGTGTAGTCTAAGTAACAAAGGATAATACGAATAAGCAAAGATTTTAAACAATACATATTTTCTTTTCACGTGAATATCGCCTCTTAAAATGCACTCAGTACACCATTTATATAATTTATACAGGGTTATATGTACGTATTATCATATATTGTTGAAAGGCAGGGCTGTGATATACTTTACGGCCCGGAACATAATGAGGAAACCTTTTTAATGAATGTACAGTAACTGCCAAGTTGCAAAATGTTGATACTGAACGCATTTCCAGAACATTCACTGAAAACGTATTTCATTAGTTTTCCTACAATATCTGCTTATGACCAATGTTTATTATAACCATAATAATCATTTAGGCATTCAAAGCACTTCAGGTTAAATACGGAAAAACTCCAAAGTGACTTAAAGCACAAGACTTTATCAACATTTAACTGAAACCACAATCTTTACCTAACCTTGACCAAGTGCTGAGTGCCTCAACATAACCATAATAAGCAGTAATCATGCTTTTTTTTTGTTCCCTACACCTAACCACACGCAGGACTCAGGATGCAAATGTCTCGTCTCTTGTCTCCAGTGTCAAAATCCTTTTCTTAACTGGAGAAAAATGTTGCAGCCGCTTGTGCGTTGTAATCCAAGGGGTCTAAAAGTATCCCAACAGCATTTACATCAGTTTTGCAATTATTATTTTTGGCAAAAGCTGATACAAAAATGTCATTTCTCGATATCTTGGGTATCAGATAAGATTAGGTTTTACCAGCAGTTTAATCAGTTAAGTTATAAATTAAAGAAATTACGACTTTAGTTTATCTGCTGGCACCACTGAGGCAGCCTCTGCTTTCTACTGCAGTGACTGCTGGCTCAGACACAGTGCAGAAACTGTAGCTTGTAAATATTGGACTTTCGGAGCTTTTGTGAAATCGTTTGGCTTTGCCTGTCCAGTCATTTCTGTGTTGTTTTTTTGAGAGCTGACTGTGTTACTTAGACATGCAGTCTCACCATGGTTCAACTAATAGTGTAGTGAGGACACACTGAATAAACTTTTGGGCGACCTGTTCCTTTAGGATTCACAGTCTTCCTTTAGGTTGACACAATACAGTTTAAGCTACACAATTCAATAATGAGTGCGCTGTCAGGGACAAAGCCTGGACTGTGTCACTTTTAAATTCAAACGTTTCACATGACAGAAGCTTTTTTTAGATCAACATTTTTTTAAGATGAGCTTTACATGCAAGCACACTTCCCAGCTGAGAAATAATGGCAGACACGGGAGTGTAATTCTAATTTTATGGTGGGGTCAAATGGCCGTCGATGTGACAAGCCAAGATGGGGAGGACTAAAAGTGTAATTCTGGTATATTGTCAAAATGGAGAAGCTTTGAGTTGCCAAGACATCTTCATGCCAGTAAAACTTTCTCCTGTAATTATCAGTCTCTCACTTCCATTTACTCACACAAGCACAAGATATTTTTTATTCATTTGGGTGTCACAGGTTAACCTGGGCTTACCACTCCGCCGAGGAGACATACATAATTTGTAGTCGCGTCCATATACTGCAGGCGAAGAGTTTTATTCTAAAATTAGATACCGTGCACTGATTCAAACAGCCACTTTGATGGAAATTACATATGTCAGTTTTGCTTAAACTTTCTTGTATGAGAATAACATTTAATAGGTTGTTTCAAAATATTGAGAAATACACATCAGGCAACAGTCCTTTTCAATTTAAAGCATTTTGGAATTAAATTTTTAAAGTATTTTTGTAACGTTGATAGCTTTTTGGAATGAAAACATTTTTGTACTGTGGGGGAATCCATCAGATATGGGCTTGTAGCTCGTACTGGACTCTGCTCTCAGTAAAAAGAAACACAGTTCTGGAGTCTCTGTGTTGAAGAAAAAGACTTGTTGGCCTGTCTGAGAGAGATCAGGCAATAGTCCATCTCTGATGAGTCAGTGACCTGCAGGCCAAACAGGAGGTGATAGTGTGTGTGTCTTCATCCGTGAGTGTGAGTGTGTGTGTATATTTGTTAAAAATACCAGCAGACCCGTGGAGCCTCTGTGCCGGCCATCGCTGACGCCACCCCGACATCGACTCAGAGGTGGTGCTCTGAGAACCGCAGCGACGCCCACTCTGGAGGGCTGTACCTGGCACACATCACTCTGCACCTCTCTCTCTCTCTCTCTCTCTCACACACACACACACACACACACACATACACACATTTTCTTCCCTTCACCATTCTCTTTACCTCATCTGTATCTTACCCATCTACTCATTTTTCTGTCCTTCACCCCATTTTCCCCCTTTGTTCCAGCCCTCACATTTTACTCCCTATAACCATGTTTATGTACTTGGACTATTAAAATAGTATTCACCCCTTTGTCCAATATGCTACTGGCACTTAATATTCAAAGTTGGCACCACTAAAATAATCAGTTGCTGACCGAAACACAAATTACGAAGATTCCCAGAATCTTACTTTTAGATTTGAATCATCTTGAATTCAAAAACAGCACTAAAATATACAGTAGGCTCTGCAACCGACCACTCAAGAGTGGAATATTTATTACACACCGCACTATTAAAGTGTCTCAAGACACAAACAGCATACTGATGATTTTGCTACTCGCCCAGCCACTAATGGGGCTAAAAATGTAAAGTTTGTCCCTAAAGTTGGTACAATGGGAAAGGCCATCTTCATTAAATTAGTAAAGTTTATTTTCTTGGAAAGCATGGATAAGTATGTTTAATAAATATCAAGTTTCATGTCAAACCGAACAGTAGTTGTGGAGATATTTTATGACAGCCTTCGACAGGGTGCACAGAAGGCACAGTTCTTCTTCTCTGTGACCTCCTGTTGCTTGATGAAGCTATAGAAGTGGATCGGCAAGCATTGTTACTCCGTGTGTCAGCAAACATGTTCTACTAAGACTACAGAGGGTAAACTAACTAACCAACCAACCAACCACACACACACACACACATATACATGTACAAAGCTAGGTTAGCTACTGGCCAGTCTTGATTATGTATTAATTCACTGATTTAAAAAGTTCTCCACATATGCACTGTTTCCTCCTGTTTGAGTTAAGTTTGATAACTACAGTGGCCACCTGGAAATTACTGATCAATTGCCTTTAAAAAAAAAGAAACTATATTTGTAACCAGTTTTTAAAGATTTACATCTTCAGCAGGAATCAATGAGCCAACATTAGTCTTCCTCTCATCTTTTCTCCTCTGAGATCCAAAACAGATCCTGGATCAGCTGTTTGTGGCTTCCCACTAGATTTTAAAGAAGCCCTTTCCTATTAAATCCCATAATCACATTAAATTATACCAGTAAATGTCCTCAATTTGTCTTCATGAATATTATTTTTGAGTTGTCAACCTTTTCAGTATCACCGTGGTTACCTGATTCAATAAAAGACCCTTCTGACACTTTGCTCTCTCTTTCTCCAGATTCCTCATCACTTCTCCGGTCTCCTCATCTCTCTGCCTCTCTCTCTCCCTGCCTCTCTCTCCATATATCTGCTCCTTTCACCAAGAGTAATCCTCAAACCTTCCATTTCTCAATCCTCCCCTCTCGCTCCTTTTTTTATTGCTCCCTCTCTGTTCATAGATCTCCTCCTCCTCTCATCAACTCTTCTTTGCACCCATTCCATTCCACACCACCTCCCCCTCCTCCGTAAAGTCAACTACCCCCCCCCTTCCTCGAGCCCTTCGTCCCTCATCTGAGGGTGATGGAGAGAGGAGAGAGAAAGGAGGGAGGGGGTTGGTGAAGGGAAGGGGAGGGCCTGTGGGGGTTGAGTAAGCCTGGACTTGACCCCTGCTTTCTGGGCTCCGAGTAGTCTCCTCTCCACCCTGGGCCAATGACGGATGGAGAGACAGCTAGGCACACACACACACACACACAAATGTGAACACACACATTCATGCATGTACAGACACCCTCCATTATACATTCACACACACACACACAAGCAGGGAGAGTGACCTCTTTTTACTACGCTACACTCCCACGTGTAAAATACAGATAGCACCCGTCCTTGAATTAAGTCTGAAACACACACACACACACACACACACACACACACACACACACACACACACACATATACAGAATTTCATTTGGAAATGGGAGACATGAAATCATGTGATGGATGTCCATTTGGGCGCCTGCTAACAAATCCATTTGTCTTTACATCACTTTGCATCCACACGTATGTATGTACAGTGTGTGCTTGTGAATCTGACTAATGCCCACTACAGTACATTAACTGTATACTTGTTTATTATAGATGTGCACATACAGTAAAAACACCAACTTAAAGTCTATGCCATAAATAAAGACCTAGATAACTTTTCAGTTTAGATTCTTGGATCATACAAAATGAGACAGTTCTGTTAACTTGTGGTTTTTATTTATGAAATGTGACAAAGCCAACTTTTAGATGATGATATTGAATGATATTGGATGAGCTGACCTTTTGTCATTATCTCTGTGTAATTTGATAGTTTTATCAGTTTCAGATCAAGTCTAATTATATGATCTAGTTATCATGTGCAGAGCTGAGTGAAATTTAGTGAAACCTGCAATAACTGATTTTTTCGGGCGACCTGTGGGCAGCAGAAACAAGTTGTGAACACAACATTGGCATATTACCACCTTTTATGCAAACTTGTTTGCAGACAGTTGCTGATTTACACATCCAGCAGTTCAGGAGCAACCTGATCATTCATGTGGAGAGGTGTTTGTGTCCACCTGAAGAATATAAATCCAATAATCACTTTTTTCTTATTTTTTCTTAATTTAAAAACAGCTGAATTGTAAAAGTTTTTACACTTGGCTGAAGTGGAAAAACTGTTGCATCGGGAAAAACAAAATGCAACTAAATACAATGGAAAAAGACTTGGCAAATAAATCATGACGTACATGAAACGTGAATTAAACTTCACTTAAGCTTTCACAAAAGAGTGAAACACACTATAGTAAAAAACAAATCACACATTCACAACTGAAAGAGACATAAATACCTCTCAATAACTGAAAATGGTAAAAATTTACAGACTTGAGTTACTTCTAGTAAGTAAAAATAAAAGAAATCAAAGTTGGACCAACTTAACAGCAACACTTAAGAAATTATGTCTAATTGTCTAACTTAAAATTACATTCATTTTCATATAAGTTTGTTTCCATGAAACTTTGAGTTTTCTCTATTTTTTTCATGTTTTTGTTCATCTGTGTATGCGTCCGCATGTTGGGAAGTGCTTTTTGTTCAGGTCTCTGACTAATGTGTGATACATCACAGCTATCACCTGGGGTTTAGAGCCACAGCTCGGCTTGGCTGCTTTCAACAACCTTAAACCCCTGTGTTAATAAAGAGACAGGGAGGACAGAGGGCTCAGCATTAAGAGAATACCACTCATGTCATATTCATACAGAAGAAATCCCATTCACCTCAGAAATCTGGACGAGGAATCACAGCGTAGAACATGAATCTAGCTCGCAGGCACTTTCACTCTGTATCCCACAGACCAGCTTGTGCCAGCTGCCAATAAATATTACATCAGTGTTTATAGTATACACACAGTCTGAAGCTGGCGATGGATACGGTGCCAAATGCCTTTGTTATTACTGTTAGGGGCTGGTTTGTGCTATGGAGTGTTATGAGTGCTATGGGGTGCCACAGAGCTATGGGGCTAGGTGTGAGGCAGATGTTTCTGAGGGAGGATAAATCAGCTGTGTAGGACTGATTGTAGACTAGAGCAACAATAGAGAGCATGTATGTGCTGTTAGTAACTGTACAAATGGAGGAAGGTTTCTCTTCTGATTTCCCCTCAAGGGTAGATTTTGTGACCCCCCCCCTCCCCTCCCTTCCTGTAACCTTTTTTTCTCAAGGAAACAATCAAACTCACGGTCACGGAAGTCATCGTTCTCGGGTGTCTCCGACTAATCCATCACTCCGTTGTTTTCTGTCTTATTTTAGGCCTCGCTCGGCCTCTCCTGTTGTTGTCTTATGTGTTTTTCTTCCTAAAAATGGAAGAATAAGTCTGCAAATAGACCTAGCCTGGGTTAAGAGCTAATAATATGAGCAGACTGTGTGATTTATGGTCTTTGCTCAGGGAAAAAATAAATACATGTGCATGTCTGCCTGTGCAGAAAGTCTTTATTTCTCTTTGCCACAGAAATATTCAAGGAACAAGGTCATCAGACACATGATGAAACATTTACCAGTGTGTTAGCTCTCCGTTGTTGGGTCTATGCAGTATTACTGCTGTGCAGGGTGAGTAGTGTTGACTCTAGATAAAAGTATGAATGAAGTATGTATAGCTAAAGTGGGTTCACTGTGCACCTCAAATAACCTGTTGCTCTTGTATTAGCTTGTCTGGGATGGGCTATTGAGTTATATCGGCTGGGCCACACTGTACAGTTAGTGTTTGTCTCTCCCTTCAGTTGATCATGTGGGTCTTTTGTATATGTCGATCCAATTCAACAGAACAGTTTCTAATTCTGGTCTATGTTTATTTGTTCTTTTGAGGAACTTGTCCTTACATCCAGTCTGGATGTGATTTACAAGCTAGACCTGCACAGTCAGTGCGTTTACATGCATTTACTCAGAGAAAACCAGGAGGGCTTAACTCAGGATTTCCTGTATCATGAAGCTGGCTCACCTTTAACCGGGCTAGATCACCATGGTAACCTATGCTGCGCGGCTAACCTGCTGCGGAGCAGGTTGATTAATTCCGCTGCATTTAAAACACAGTATAGGCGACCACAGAGAGCAGGACACCGAATGGAAGTTTAACTTTTTCTGTAATCACGCATTTCAAATGTCAATACAACTGATCACATAGGAGGGCTGCTGTCGTTATCAGGGGCGTTTCCAGGACTTGAGGAGATTGGGGGCTTAGCCCGGACCTCTGTAGGGAGGTTTGGGGGGGATCCTCCTCTGGAAAGTTTTTTTGATAAACAAGCTCTATTTTGATGCTTTTTTATGCACTCTATTTACATTCAAAGTACATGTCTTAGTAAGTCAAAAACTGTCCTAGGAATTAGTATTGAGTAGAAACAGAAAACTTCACAACTGCTGTCATTAAACATTTATTGAATAAAGTTGGAAAAACAGTTAAATGTAGGCCTGTTTATGTTAACATTAGTTTATTGCAATATTAAAAGGGTTTTCTTTCACACACACACATACACACAATTTTCAGATAGGCCTACAGTCCATGCAGTGTAGTGTGTGCACTGTCTGTCTGTCTGCTGTCTCACTCTCTCTTCTCTCTCTCTTTCCACCGTTGGCTGTCTGTGTGTCTGTCTCTCTGTATCTCTCTTCGGTTTAGTTCGTTCTGGAGCCACACCGTAACGTAAAGTAAATTATGCAACGTGAAGTTTGTAAAATAATTATCAAACCAGAAAAAAACCTGCTAAAGGAAAATGAAAGTCTGCTGTAGGATCAGACTAGTGCAGCCCGTGAGCTAAACAACGGCACCTACAATCGTGATGAAATGTACTTTATATTATAAATCAACAGGCAATTTAAACCACTTCCTACCCTTCCTTCTCTCTTGGAAAAATCCAAAAAGATTTTTTCCACCTGGAGCTGGACGCTCTGCCATTTCTCCTCTACTCCTCCTGCTGTCAAGTTGCAGCACACAGGCCCACGCACACACACACACACACACACACACACAAAGTCAGTTTAGAGACCTGCATTTATTTTGACAGGCTGTTACGTTACGTAACACAAAGGCTTTAATGCATCGGAATGACAGATGAACAGATCCGGAGCTATTTTTTTTTATTAGTCTTATTTTTGTGAAAATATGTATATTTGTTTTTTTGAGATCCAGGATCCGAGGCTATTCATAAAACATTTGGGGCTATAGCCTCAGATGCCCAGGCCTAATGACGCCGATGGTCGTTATTCTGTATTTATGTTGATTTTGTCAGGTGATGTCGCAACCATAAAATCATGGCTTAGTCAGCTGGGCCTCCTCACCAGATCTTGGCTATGATGCAGTTTTGTTGTTTGCCAACTTAAAAGAAGAAGAGATTTAACCATTTTCATGTTGTTCAGGTGTTTTGCTGTGGACATAGGTCTCTACTAAAATTACCTGGAAACGCTAAAGGTGTTAAAGGTGTTTTAAAGTTAGACAGCTTTACGTAGACGTAGTCTCAGAGTAGTATACATGCAGCTGCTCAGTAACCAGACTTCAGCTCCAGCCTCGACCTTACTTTGGAAGCCGGGCTTACTTGAGACAGAATTTTACAAGCAGTCAAACATTCAGTAGTGGAAACTGACTTATTTAAACATGTAGAGGCTACTTTCAGTTTTAGTTGGACTTTGAATGGAATTGTTTTGAATATGAGTATGCATCGCTACATTACATGATGTCTCTTTTCATCCACCTGCTTCGCTGTCATTTTCCCTGTCTGAAGTGTTTGTCATGCACATTTAAAAAGCTAATTAGAGACCTGGTTATGTGCATAAATAGCCAAGAATCTGACTTTCTACAGGAGAAATTTAATTGGGGGAATCAGGTTTCTCTAATCCCCTACTTTGATTACAGACACCGTGTTTCTTGTTTACACAGCATTTCAGAAATCAGCTAGGCGGAGAAAGCCGACTGTGATAGGGTTGCTTAAGTGCAAGTAAACGCAGTGAGCGTGCAGCCTAAATTATATTGCTGGAGTAAGTCAGGTTAGGTTAGTGAAAGGTTAATGAGTGGGAGGGAGAGACAGACAGGTGAGGAATGAGGAGCATGTTCAAGAACAATGCTCATCTTACCTCAGAGCAGAGCAGAACAATGGTGACAAATCAGACACCTCCATGACCCCAAAGCAGAGGTCAGACGGAGCTACAGTAGATGGCAGCCACTGCTAAACACCAACACATCCCCAAAAGGCAGTTAGATTGCCTGAAATGACAGTACTGCCTAAATATTTCCATTCAACGATGCATTATTGTTTCGAAACTCTGAGTTTTATAAACTGAATCAACAAGTAAAACAGGGTACATGTCGCTTACTGTAAAGAGGTGTTATAAGTTACTTGTAATTTGCATCGTCCTCGTAGTAGTTGTCACTTTTTTATTCTAATGAACAATATCTCAGTTGCAATGTAACTTTAGACTTCATAAATCTGTGTAGATGTGTAGATATTTGGGACCTGCTGAATGTGGTAGCCAACGTGTGTGTGTGTGTGTGTGTGTGTGTGTTGTGTGTGTGTGTGTGTGTGTTTTCTTCCTATCCTCCCACCAGGTAAGATGTACTTTGGTTTATGGAGCCCTTGTTGTATTACAACCTTTGTCCTGCTTGTTCTGTGACCTTTAGACAGTTGAGGACGTGTTCTGCTTTGCACAACAGTCTTTATTCAACCTTATACATAGTTGTAGTTATTAATTAATATCAAGGTTAAAATGAACGGTTGAGAAAAACTAGTGCCAAAGGAAAGGGCCGTCTGACGGCAAGGTAAAGCGGTGAAAATGTTCTAAATAAAGCGTACACTTAAACTGATATTGATTTTTTTAGGTGGGCCTTTTTTTAGATGGCTAAAATATGTTTTTACTGCAGTCCCCGTCTACAGCAGTACATTGCTTAGCTTCTGTGCCGGTACTCTGGGCTGCTTCTCCAAACTGGGAGCACGCCAACTGCCATCTACCGTAGGTAAGACACTGACTACTGATAAGTACCTCATACAGCCCCACTTCAAAAAGCCAAACTATCCCTTTAATATTCTGTCATGAATGTTGAACATCAGTGTTTCTTACTACTAGAAACAGATGTGCCTTAGCAAAGGAGCTCATCAGTGAACAGAATAGTAAATCACAATAGAATGAGGTTCCTGGGGTGAAACTAATCACCGACACACAGCCTCCCCAGGGTCTACTGCCACCCCAGTCTGACCAAATCCTGCCATCAATACAATTTATGTGTGTGTGTGTGTGTGTTGTGATGATTTTATAATTAACAGTTGAGGCAGATGACAGTTTAATTTATCTGTGACAATGATGCTCATCGAATCAACTGTAGACCCTGATGATCCAAAGACTTACAGTGGGTTTACTGTGCCCATTTCTACCACTTAAAAATTCATTTTCATTTTATTTGATTTCAGTTCATTAATAATGTAAAAGATAAACTGTCAACAGGTAGTACACAATAGTTAGTAAAGACGCAAACATAAAATGCAAGTCTGATGAACTGTGGTCTCTTGAATGAAAGTCTGAAGTGCTACACAACCACCCACCACCCCCACACCCCTACTTTCCACCAGTCCACATGGAGGACACACTACTAATCATGAGCTACAGAATCGTCTAGTATGGACATAATTCCTGGTTATACAAGATATCCATCTATCCATTTCTAAACTTTTCTAAACTCCTGTGCAGGGTTGTGGGAAATCATTAGATCGTTTTACATTATTATGATTAGAATTACGTGATATGGCAGTCACAAAATACAGTCAGCATTTGCCCACAGCAAAAATCAACAAAGAAATCCAAACTTTCCAACTTTGTTTCATCTAGTCTCTTTTTTTGCTTCCTGTTATGTGGTCTGGAGGGGCAGTAAGGTTTCACCGCTGATAGACAGAGGGTGGGTTCTCAGTTTTTATGCTCAGCAAAAAATATGAGAGGATGCTGAACCCACGCTGGCTGGAGGGTGCCAGCGGGGTGGGGGAGGGGATGGATCACCGGCTCTTGTCAGAGAACATCTTTCCGGCCCAGTAGCCAACACTGACCGGCACCGGGTTGTGGCCCGGTCGTTGAGAATCATAAACACATGTGCGATATTGGCTTTATGTTACTTAGCAACAGTATGTTTTCAAAATTGTATCTATTTATTATATAATATCCTCTGACTTTACTACAAGATTACCAAGTTTTTTTTGTTGTAATTTTCAGAACTCTGGGTCTGAGTGCCTCCTGAGACTGCTTGTGTTTTATCTCTGTTGTTCTGAGGAAACAGTGGACTGAAGCCCAGAGACGCCACAACACACAGCCAGTGATTAGAGCTGTATGAAACAACACATCCCACAAGGACAGCGTCAGGCTTTGGCATGGAAAAAATACTCAAATAAACAGTATATCTAAGTGCAACACACACACACACACACACACACACACACACACACACACACACAGTTTTGTTCCTGTCACACAGAGTGAAGAATAGGACCTCAGGGCGAATCACTGAGCAGACAGATGGCGGAAGTTTTGATTTAAAGGCTGAAAATTAGTTGAATAAATGTGCGTTCTACTCTCCAACATCCCATACACTCAGTCTCAGTCTCACACTCACACACACACACACACACACACACACAAAGCAGTAACCCTACAAGTACAGAAGAGACTATCCTGTTTGGTTGGAGGCAGTAATTGAATGGAACAGTCAAGCAGACTGAGCAGAGCTCTGGGAAAGACTGTCTGCAGCTGTAGACAAAGAAGAAAAAAGCCATTTCTCACTATCGGTTGCTCATATTATTGCTGGACTGTGGCCCTTTCCCCACGTCTGTCCAGGAATTGAGCTGTAACACGGCACATACACACTGCACACACATTTAGCTGTCGCGGAGACCTCCGGGAAGACAGAATGCTGCCGAGAACATGAAGGAAGGGGAAATGTCGGGTCCTCAGGAGCTGAATCTGTCTCTTTCGCTTTCAAACACACACACACACACACACACGCATACACACAGTGAAAGAGAAACCTCTGTCTTGAAGGATGGGTCGTGGTGAGCTCTGACACACCAAACTCAGAAATTGTTACAGAGACGCAGCAGTCATCATGGCCTTGACACCGGTCTGACCCCAGCCTTGGTGCTTTCAGGTCTAAATCAAATCCAAGGTTCCTTTGTCAGCACTGACTGTCAGTTGAAATTAATATATTAGCCTACTTAACCTAACAATAGTAAATTACATGTGTGTAGCAGGAAAAGCAAAGGTGGGCACAGAAACTATACTGCAGAGGGAAACGGTGTAAATGCGTGGCTGCATATTTACTCCTCATTTTATGGATCTCTGAGAGTATTTAGGGGTGTACAAAAAATACATTAGCATGCTAAAGTCATGCTAACAATGACACTGCTAATATGCTGATGCTTAACTGTTATAACGTTCACCGTCTTAGTTTAGCATGTTGGCATGCTAACATTTGCTAAGTAGCACCAAACACAAAGTACAGCTGAGGCTGATGGGAAAGTAATTAATTTTGAAGGTATTCTGTCATAAACCAAAGTAATGGACAAATAAAATGTTACCTGATGATGATGGTTCTAGTTGAAATAGTAGGATTCATCCTCTGCAGACCATGAATGTGTGTACAAAATTGAATGACAATCCATCCAATAGTTGTCGAGATATTTCAGTCTGAACAAAAGTGGTGGACTGCATTGACATCCCATGAGCCATACTGGTTCTAAGATTATTGAACTGGTACAGCTCCTTTAGTAAACTAACTAAAAGAGGAAAAACATAAAGTACTTTAAGATGATGTACTCAGATGTGAACATTTAATATCTGAAAAGAACATTAATTTTCACTGTGTCACCAATACGCACATTAGCATAGCTTGAAATTAGCAGTTGCCATATTTACGGTGTTTAATGATCTGTCCTGTTTACTACATATTCTTGCATATTCTGCAACCAAGAGCTGCACAGGCGCCAGCTCTGATGGTGGTGAGGGACTCATGCCTCACCCCTGGATTCCAAATAATTGAAAAAAATATAAATTAGATATGACAGTGTCACCCAAGATGAGATTAGTTGTATGACTAAGCAAGTTAACCTGGTGTGTTTGAAAACAGTACCTCTTCGTGTGTTATACTCTGCTAGAGATATTCATAATTTCAAATCTTCTTTTAGTAGAAACAAAAAGTTTGAAAACCCAGAGCAAAGGCAGGGGCAGGTTGATACTGAGATAATACAGGAGGTCCTCAAGCATTCCCGCCCCCCATCCTCCAATCGCACTCCTGAGGTTTTACTGTGACGTGGCTGTAATGAAGCCACTCAATTCACAAGCAATTGAGTGTAAATGCGGCCGTAAGAATTGTTTGTGAGTGGAGGAGCTGTCTCTTTAGCACTTAGCCCTCACTGAAAGAATAGAGCTTGTGCTGATAGCCCTGTGTGTGTGTTTGTTTAGGGATGGAATGGGTCGGGGGTGCAAGTAATGACTATGAGGATACAACTGTTGAGAATCTTTACTCCATTGATACTGTTGATAAAAGTTTAATTTACCTCTTTTAGGTGCTTCAATATTAATGCTCAAATATTTTACACATAAAACTGAGTTTACTAGTTTAAGTACCACTCAGCTTGTGGATCTGGAGAAGAATAACCCTGATGATCACCACCTTGGTGACTACACATTTACAACAGAAAGCCTGCATTACAAAGTGGGGATGAGGAGTTTGGGTAACAATTTTAACCACTGTGCTTAGCATTTATAAGCAGTGTATAAACATGAATATATTAATGTATATTAATGTATTTGTCAACAACTATGACTCGTCCTGTGAAAGAAGAGATACTGAATGATAATGACAATATTATATAAGTCGATGTAATCATACAAAATACAGTGTTCATGGGAAATATGTTGTATTTATCAATCATTAATGAAGTACTTATTATGACAGCTGAGCAAACTCCTGTTGAAAACTGTGCTGATGAAGTCCATGAGTTGCGGCTAACAGCCCCAGAAGAAATTTAGTAAGTGAGCCTTGAGTTAAGAATTTTTTTTTTTTGTCAAAGTACAGTTATTGTGTCAACTGTTTCTGAGGTCAAGAATGAACCTTGAAGCTCAACATTTATAAACAGTTAAAGCCTGTGAAGGATTTATTCATGTTAATTTATTAAACAGTTAATAAATGTTTTATAACACACTATCAGATTTGTTCATGTGTGTCATGATGTATCATTAATATGATTACAGCTTTGTGTTATCAGTCTTCTAATATCTGTTTATACACCAGTTACAGATGTTTCGTAGGAGAGGTTATAATTGTCAACAAATACATTAATCAACACTTAAAAAGCTCCTTATATCTTCTTACAACTACATTATAGTGTGTTAAGTGGTACCAGAGTGGGAAAGCGAAGGGCATTAATATGCAGGAAGGGTCTAACAAAATTCTTGCATTATGGGAAATTAAGCATCCAGTGACTTTGGAGCTTGATACACAAAGAAAGGTATCTGCTGCATCGATTTTGACAATTGTTTTCAAAAATTGTTCTTGTGAATCCCCCAAATTTATGGAAGTGCAATATTAAATAGCTGGACCACACCTAATAATAGATCAGTGCATAAAACATTTCACTGAAAATGAATCTTATTGTACTTTATTCAGCACCTTGTCCTCCCCCTATCCTCATCCTCAAAACCTCCTGCTGTTCATTTCAAGCACCCACTTTACTCTACCAGACCAGAAAATTCATGTGTCTGAATCTTCACATCGCACTGCAACAGGCCTCTCCCAGCAACAGATAAGACATCAACATCTTGGCCAACAGTCATAAAGCTGGGCAGTATTGTTGGTGCACCGGTGCCTGGATGTCGCCACAGCGGCAGTAAAGCAGCGGCCTTGTTGCTGACAGGCCTGTATTTTCCTCGACGGTGCGGCCAACTCGGACCGACCGCCATAAAGCAGAGTTGGAACACAACCTTTGGTCGACACTGTCGGCTTAGGCAACCGGCAGGAGGACACACCCTCCTTGTACACACACACACACACACACACACACATATGAATTCACACACACATATACATGACTGTGTCCACTGGAGCTTAAATCAGTGTGTGCAAATCTTTGCTAAATATTCATGTAAATGCACAAACATGTTTGCAGAAATGCTAAATAAACAATGCAGTGATCTGAATCAGAAACACAGAATATATGATGGCAGATGTTAGATGGTAAGGCCGAAGCTGAAGGGATTTCACTGTAAATAGAGCGCACCATGTGTAAAGAAAAAACAGTTTAAATTTCAGAACCTTTTGTTTCATCATTTATGAATTCAGCAGCTGCCAGGGGGAACACGGAGAGCTCAACTAAGTTCAACAAACCATAATGGAAATCTTGATTTGATTAAAATGATATATTCACATATTTGTGTTCAGGAGAAAATCCCATCAACCCAGGTCACCACATGTTGAGACTGTGTGACAACTAGTTATGTATAACCAGATAAAATAGCTAAAGGTAATGAATAAACAGTTGAAGTAGAGAGCTACAAGTAGTAGATAATTAGTTGAAACAGTTAGCTAAAATAATGTATAAACAGTTGAAATAATTAGCTAAAAATAATGTAGCTATAAACTGTTAAAAGTAATGAAAATAGTTATCTAAGAGTAATGGATAAACAGTTAAAATTATCAGCCAAAAGTACTGGATGATTGGTTGAAAGGTCCAGCTTCAGCCACTCCGAGAGGTAGTGACAAAAACATCAACAATTTAGTTGTATGAAAAAATATTGCAACAATATCCACTTTAATCTAATTAACAGTATTAAATACATCCAGTTTATAATCATTCATAGGAACGTTTTTGGGCGGTGCTGATGAAGATGTACTTGAGCTCATCTGAAGGGATGTTGGGGTACGTCAGACAAAAAAGTTTGGGAACCCACTGATTCATGACACGAAAATCCATCTCTGAACACAAGGAGTGAGGTCATCGTCACTCAAAAACCCAACAAATTTTTATAAATCAATGAATAAAATGCGAATCAGTTTATTAACCTGAACAGATTCCAAAGAGCATCGAAAAAAGAGAGGAAACAGAGAGAGTCCTTAAGAACATTATAACAATAAAATTCCCTTACTTACTGACAAAATACAGACAATAAAATTAGATTATTATGTTTAGAATAATTTCACACTCCTTTTGTTTTGCCTTCCACTTTTGAAATTGAGTCATTGCACTTTCATTCATGTCAAATATTAAAATGATAAACTTCTGATATGTAGTCATGATGTCAGAATCAAAACAACTGGTCCTGATTTTCAAATGAATTTTACAAGATGTAGTTTCTTCCTGCTGTATCTTGTAAAAACAAATCACTCATATTATCTAAGCATCATAGCTTAGACGGCGTACAACACTCCAGCCACTCTACAACAGTGAGCAGTGGGCTATAACTGGCTGGTTTTAGTGTCCACTATGACTTTTAACTGTCCTTATCTCCACATAAATAATGCGCCTATAAAAGTTAATCATCTACATGTCGGTAATGAGACATGTTCAACAGCCATAAAAAGGTATTTTCTGTCCGTTTTCTGCTTTTCTTTCTGCGATGACAATAATATGTTGAAACTGTTCTCATTATGCTCTTGAAAACACCACAGAAAGCGAAGTGAGGGTGATACAGACAAACACCAGTGACAGCAACAAAAACTTTAGTTATTTGTCGGCTTTAAAAAGGGGTTACTGTATCCGTGCCTTTTTACATTCCACTTGATTGTCTTTGCATTGGTGTATTTGGAGTAGTGTTAAAAATAGATTTCTTTCAGTAATAGGTAGTATTTGTTGTCCCGCTGAGGAAATGTGGCTTCCTGGATGAGAGTTCAGGAGAGTCAGGGTCAGTGTTCAGCTGTGTTCTTTGCTCTAGCTGAGCTGTCGATGTGCTGTGGATAATGCGAACTGCAGTCCGGGTACCCTGTGTCCCTGTTAAGCTGAAGCTGAACACATGCAGCCATCAGATACTGTTTCTCCACAGCTCCAGAGTCACGAGGAATAGTCGCAGCATGGAGAGACAGAGTGAGTTGTGTGGTGTCAGTATGGCAGTCTTGTTGGTCGAGGATGCTCATGCTTGAGACAGAGCGCACCAGGAGTTCTGTGAGGCCATGGAGGTCGGGGTAAATGGATAATCCTCATATTTAATGTCCACATGTCCCGATCCTATGCTGTCTAACTGAGAAGCTGTCTGCAGGGAGGAAAGAGACATTTAAATTGTGCAAAAATAAATACAGGATCATTGACACCATGTTTAAAAAGAGGTTACTTTAAAGGGGCACTTTACTGATTTTATACATAAAAGTCAAATAACTCTTCTTGAGGATTACTAGTTAGTCCGTGAAAACAGCTGTATAATGTCTTCTATGGCTCTGGAGGGAGCTTTCTAAAGTCTGAGAAAATAACCCTAGCTCTCCAGCTGCAGCAGTGCACTGGCTGTCTTTGCGTGCAGTCACTACATCACCGAGCTTCTCGAACCAAATATTTTGCAAAGACACCTAGATGAATTCCACTGTGCCGCTTTCTGCTGTGAGTAAGCCTTGCGCAAGACAGATTTTAGAAAGCTACTTTATGGATGTGCAATACATTTAAATCATCAGCTATTCGAAGACAGAATGGCACAATGCCACATACTATGCACAGTATATTTGTATGGCATTCGTATGGAAAGGAGGTTTACCTGAGAGGCAGATGTGACGGTCTGTCCAGCGTAGGGTGAAGGGGCCATGTTGGGTTCGCTCTTGATGGTGGAGGCGTGTTCAGAGACTGAGAGGGAGGGCGGGGAGCTGGTGTCAGAGGTGGTGGATCCTAAAGAATCCACAGGAGAGTCAAATTAGTTATTGGACTGAAAAAATAACTACTATTATGATAATATGGAGATACTTTTCAGAATGATTTGTGCTGTGCTGATTCTGATTGATTGACACTTTTACCCCTAATTACTTTTTTAAAAAAAAAATTAAATATTTCATTTTAAGTCAAAGTGAATCAAATAGTGGACACTGATTTAGTCATCTGTCTCCTCCACTTACTACACGCCATTCATCCCTCTCTCTCTTCATCTGTTTACTCTACCTGTGGGTGTTTTATTCTTGGGCATCTTGGGTTTGCGCTTCCTGGTCTGAATGCTCTCTTTCTTCATGGCCAGAGGTCGGGGCACCTGTAGGGAGTAGAGCAACACACATTAATTAAGCGCACCTCCCAGTCCCTGATACACCAGAGGCCACAGTGTCATGACAACCCACACAAGCTCCCCTCCCACACTGCCGCTCTGATAACAATGACCACAATGCCCTTGGAGAGGTTTTACACTGTGCAAATAATGAACTGCTCCCGACTGTAGCAGAAGTTTGCTCGAGGAGCTGTTTTACACACAGTTAGTGGGGAAGGACATGAGCAGATGTGGCTTGAATAGGAGACATTATAGGCCAAACAAAGCAGTGGAGTGGCTCTGAAGAACTGGACCCTATGGTGTGACTTACCCCATGCAGCTTCATGTAGAGGCCACAGGCGTTACACACAGGTTCTCCCTCAGCATTGCGTCTCCACAGTGTGGTGGTGCTGGTGTGGCAGTTAGTGCAGCAAAGGCCAGCCCGGCGAGATGTGGTCTGCTGCAGCCATAGAAGAGGAAAAAAATGACATTTGAATGAACAAATGAACAACAGCTTGACTTCTGCTGGCTGAAACCCAAATGAGAAATCTCAGTGCAGTCAGAAATAGGCTCACAGCTCACATGTTTGTATCCTTGAGCTACAGTTTGAGAAACTTGAGTTGAACTGTTCCCTTAACGCTTAGAATGAATTGCAGGATGTCAGTATGCGGTTTGGTACAACAATGATGAATTATCCCTCCACATACCCATGCAAAAATTCTAATAACTCATTAGTTGGACAACCTTTAAAGAAACAACATATTAAATAAGCCTTTCTTTCTCACACCGTGGTGTGACTGTCAGCTTGGTTTTGCACAAGTGTGGAGCAAAAGCGGCACACAACAGCAGAGAGTCACGTTGCTCTGGAGAGCCTCGTCTAAAAACGGCCCGTCCAAGGGCAAGGTCGCTGCAGGACAAATAAAAACAGAGAAAACAGCCCAGTGGTGGAAGGAATTGTTGGGCAACTCACAGCCACAGCTGCTCTGGAGAGACAAGTTCCTGGGAAATACACAGCCGTGAAGCCGTGACACCCTCCCTCATCGCACCACCAGAGAGCTCGTTCCACGTTCTTTAACCAAAAACAGACTATCACCTGCTTTGACCTCAGTGGCAGCATATATTACATCTACAGAACAAATAGGATTTTGCTTTATTAATGAACTTAAGCACAATTCACATAATAATGTTTTTTCGCTATTTGACTTACGTGTGATGTATTATCAATGTGCATTGGTGTAATAATTTAGATCTTTTACTGAAGTTCAGATTTTGACATCTCACAGTAGGAAAAGCAGGTGTAACTAATAAATTAATGTTGGCTGAATTCCATTTAGCTCCTTCAGGGTCCTGGTATTGTGCATGCTGACTCACTGTCACACTGTCACACTGTCATGGCTTACTGGGACATTTGACTAGAGCAGAGCCATGGAATTAATTGTTGAATTTATCAAGCAAAAATATCAAACATTCTCTAATTCCAGCTTCCCTGATCTGAGGATTTACTGCATTTCTCAGTTTTACATCATTGTAAACAGAATATCTTTGGGATTTGGACTTTCGGTCAGACAAAAAAAGCTATTTGAAGATGTCACTTTGGGCTCTAGGAACTTGGACATGTTTCAAACTTTGAATCAATTGGTCAGAGAAATAATCAAAAGATCAGGCCTGATCTAGACAACTAGAAACTGTAGCGATCAAATGGTGTCGTGGATTAAAAAGTATTTCCCTCTGAAATGTAGTAAAAAGTAGCATAAAATGGAAATGCTCAAGTAAAGTACTTACAGTACTTGAGTAAATATACTTCGTTACTTCCCCCACTTTCAATATGTAATTGACTTCCCCATAAGTTTTTCGATGACTGTTGATCCTGCAGTGATCTACTGTATAATGTGGGTAAATAAAAAACAGCCTTATTTTGCTTGCTAACTTTTCTTTCAACTGGAAACGATTTACTATAGTGGACTTTAATTTATGTCATCCATAAAAATGTATTAATTTCTAATAACTCAAGCTCTATAATGATTTAATGTTGCCTTCACTATAGATCCTCTACTCAAGTAAAAGTACTCATACCACAATGTAAAAAGTTCTGCATTCAAAATGTTACTAGAATAAATTTACAGAAGTATTATTACCAAATGTACTTAAAGAATCAAAGTATAAGTACCCTTTATGTAGAATTATATATTTAGAGTATTACATTATTATATTATTGGATTATTTATATCGATGCAGGAAGTAAGCAGCATTTTATTGTTGTAGCTGACTGAAATGGAGAAAGTTGTAACAGCCTGTTGTTGGGTAATTTAAACACTGTCATATTTCATTAACTGATCAGATGTTTTGAATGAAAAATCATCACCTGCAAAGTAACCTGTAACTGTTGCTGACAGATGGAGTAGAAGTATAGAGTATCACAAAGTGTAACTACTCAAGTAAAGTAGATTGTGCTTGAGTAAATGTAGCAGCACCATTTCCGATCTGTTAAATGACACATCACTCGATAAGTTAGGTGTCGTGTGTTCCTCTATAAGCAGCGCAGTTTCTCTGTGTCTCACCAGTCGTTTCTGTGGTTTGATGAGCGGCCTGTTGATGCCGTTCATCTTGTGGTAGAGGCCGCAGGCGTTGCACAGGTAGTGCCCGGTGCCGTCCCTGCGCCACAGCGGCGTCGACACGGAGCCGCAGTTGACGCACTCTCTGCCCTCCGTGGACATTTCATCCATCAGGTCTGAGCACCGGAGAAAAGACACATGTTAGAGTGAATCCACGTTGTATGGAGAACATTTTAGTCACCGCATCAGCAGCGAGACCGTCCAGACAGAGTGATTAATCTATTATCTTTCTCTCACTTAGATACTTGAGAGATTTGAAGTGTCACTTATCATTTCACGTTTTCTGTGAGACTGTGTTGTATCACCACAACCTTCCAGCCAGCGCAATCTGTGAATTATCAACCTTTTACAGATTTTCGGTGATCTATAATATTCCTTTAATATTTCTAAAAGGCTGAAAGTGTCCTCCTGACCTGATCAAACCTTTTTTTCCCCATCTTCTCCTTTATGATTTTATAATTTCAGTTTCTTCTGCTTTCAGAACAGTCGGATGTGAAATCATAATCTGGAATAAACAACATTTCTGCTTACGAGAGAACTTTTAAAACTACGGGGGCGTGGATGGGGGCTCTGGTTACGGGCCAATGCATGATGAATAGCCGGAGGAGGAATTTAAACCCCCTCCGGTCCTTGTGCTGAAGAGAGATCAAACCCCCCGAATGACTCAATAGGGAGACAGACTGATGGAGGAATCTGTTTGAGGAGGGGCGGGGAGGTGTGTTATCAGCCTGAAGGATCCAGGGGTCCCCTCCATCCATCACAGCTCTGACACACGACGGACTCCTGGCATTAATTGCCCAAATTCCTAATCCCTCAATTTAGAGAGAGAGACCGAGGTAGACCCGAGAAAGACCCCGCCGGCCAGGGTACAGCTGTCCCGAGGCTGCTTTCTATGAACGTGTGATTGTGGGTCTTATTATTCCAGAAGGACAAAATACTGAGCTGGTGGTCTGGGACAACCAAAACTGAACAGTCAAAATTAATATAACAGCTTATAGAAATGTAACAGATTACACTCACTATTAATAACACACACACAGTTCTATAGGAAGACATATACTGATATTATAATGAACATAAAACACTGAGTGATATTCAGGGCATGTGGTCATTACTATAGTTATACCATATATAAAATGAACATCAAATATAATAAAGTAATGTATTCTAATTATTAAGCACTGTATACTACATGTCTGTATTCAGCCTTAACTAAACCAACAAGAGACAAAAAGACGGAATGAGATTTAAATCAACTGTGAAGATTTTGAGAGGTGCGAAGCCCAAACTGCTGAACACAGACAGCTCTTAACAAACGCTTCCAGCATCAGATTAATGTCTGACTGAAACACTCTTGTTTCTTTTATCAACTTCAAACGCGCGTGTTCCTCACTTTCTATATAACTGCTGCAGGTAGAGTCGTTTCAGGCCTGTCTGATCAAGGTGATAACTGCTCTGATTGTTGTGTCAGTGGCTCTTTTCAGTGTGTTTTTGTCTCCGTGTGTATTGAACTCTGTCATCAAAACACTGGACTGTTGCTGGGGGATTAAATTAACATTTTAATTGATTGTTTTTAGCGACCCTCGCTTCTGAAGAATGTGTATTGTCTGAATGTAATGTAGCATTGTTTAGGAGACTTTGATTGAATCTCGTCCTCCCGACCTCGTGACTCAGCTATTACTGTTAAACGCCTCTCGTTCACCTCCTGTAATAAAATAACAGCCACAGACTCATATAATCTGGCCTTTACAATCCTTATTAAACGAAATCATAAAGAAATGCCACCGAAAACCACTGAAATGCTGAAACTGTTTTCAGTTACGCGACAACAATAACGGGGTCATATTAAGGCATGTAATGTCCACACATTTGAATTTAAATATGAATGAATATTGGCTGATACCTTGAGACTAAACAATTAAACAGCTATAATTAATGGTGAAATGCTGACGAAGAAAATCTTTATCGGTGTATGATTTACAGTATTTGCAGGAAAAGGCCTGCAGGTGTTAACCCGAGTCCAAATGTGATTTTGCACTTTTGGAAATCCTTCAAATTAAAACACAGATCAAACAAAAGTCCCTTCAAAAGATCTAAATATGAAACCAGAGAGTATTCCTGACCAAATCAGCTGATGGTGACGTATTAAACTCTCACTGCCCAACATCTGTTTTCAGTGATGAAATAAAATGCTCCACTTTCCCTCAGACATTTGGTCAACTGATATGTGTTTCTTTATTTTCAAAATGGTGATAACACATTTCAGGGTTGACTTCAAGAGTCAAATTCACCAAGTCGAGGTTAAGTTTGGGGCCTATGCTTACCCAGACTGGACCTTCTCCCAGACAGTCCTCCGTGCCGTCCCTGCAGACTGATGACTCCGCTCTCGAAGGGTCCTGGCGTCCAGGAGGACGTCGCCATCTCTGGGCTCATGTACGCGTAGGGGCTGGAATAGGAGCCCCCGACCGAGCGCACCAGAGCGCCTCCGTACTGATCCGCCCGAGCACTGTTTCCGAGAACCAGCGGGCTCTGGTAGGTCGCTTCCCGCCCGGTGTTGCTGCTGACGGGCGGGCTGTGCGAGTAGGAGAAGCCGTGCGGAGGGTGAGGGCTGCTGGGCGTGAAGGAGGAGCCGTCCGTGCCGGTCTGGGGCCAGCCATGGTGCCCGCCGAGGCCGTGAGACTGGTGGGGCGAGTCGCAGGTCTGCAGGTAGGGCAGAGTGGGCAGCATGGCTGGGACTCTGGTGGTGGGGACGTAGACCGGGGAGCTGGCCGAGGGGTGGATGTAATTCCCGGTGTCATGCGAGTAAGGGGACTGGTTGGAGGACAAGGCCAGACTTTGATACATTTTCACAACTTTTACGTCCTGCTGGGAGTGCAGAAAATATGGGGATGACTTCTTAGGCTGGTCTCAGTCCCGTGGAGGTGATGCTGTCCACGCGTAAAGGCTCTTCCACCCTCTCCAGAAGATGTTTTCTGTACCTTTTTGACTTAATGAAAATCTCGTGGAGATTCCAGTCCTGTGAAAGAAATAATTAGAGAGATATTTAATAAACGACAGAGCAGAAAAAAAAGACTTAAGCAAAGTTTCAAGGCATCTGAATTTTATCTGCCATATGAGCAAGTTTGATTGTGTTCAAATCCGAAATCCAAACAGAAAATTTTAGAGTTAAACTTTAATGTTGTCTCACAGTCACGCGTGAAAAAAAAGTTCAACAATCATTCAGTATCATCAGTCATATTTCACCTGTATCGTTCTGACTGACATGAAATGGATTAAAATGACATTAACGATGGCTGATATCTGTCCATGCAGATAGAGGCGACTATCAGCGACCCCAGATATCCTGCGGCTCTGCACTGCCTCATTAAATCATAACCATAACGGAAACCAAATCAAACACAACAGATAGCGAGCTCCGTTCCATATCTGCCATGCATATATTTTCTATCAATAGTAACTCAAATCACATAAAACGTTGATAATGGCACTTGCTGCGTATATGAGGAACAGCATTTCTTTCCAAGGGCTCTCAGTGTATTATCTCACCAGATAAGGACGGTCGGGTGATAAAGCAGTCCGGTCCTCTAGCCGTCCAAACCTCAATAGAGGAGCGCAGCGGGCAAACTTTGTCAGTCCACGCAGATAGAGACGGACGAGGGAGCACCGCGGAGCGTCTCCAAATATCTCTTGTTTTAATGCGTAAAAGTTGCGCGCACTGATCGGAGATAAATGAAACCAACGTTGTTTTTTTGGGTCCAGGACGACTGAAGTATTTCTCTTCCTGTCGGTATATCTGGAGATGGTTACTGTCGCTGATAATTGCTGATATGGGTGTGCTCCTATTCGCTCCTCTACTGGAAAATTTGTACGGGAGAAAAACACGTGACGCAGTCCGCTGCTCCGAGGTAGGCCTAGGTGGGGAGAGAGGGAGGGAGGGCGGTAGGGAGGAGGGGAAGGAGGACCCCTGGGTGTCGGAGAGAAGAGGAGAAGGCCCAAAGCTGAGGGTTGAGGGGTGCACATGTACCAGCTTTAATTGCACCTGTATTCACCTTTTGATGGGTTTTAAGTCTCATTAGAAAGGAGGACGCCACACTGGACACATTTAAATCCAGGCACGGTGTGATCAGACAAACTTTACGAGGCTCATTTTTACACTTTCATTTTTATACGTTTTATGCATGACATTACTCTCATGCAGAGGATTGTCTGAAGGCTACAGACATCACTGTGTGCGAGATTGAGTTTATGGTATTTAGGTTTTTTTTAATGCTGTACGAATTTACATTTTTCTGCTGGTTTATTGGTGATGATCCATTTTTAAAATCACAACATTATTAAACAAGTTCCTGTTCTGCCTGTGACTCGAATATTGACCAGAAAATCAAACTGGGCCTAAAAAATGATGCATAAGTCACTATAAAATAATGCACCTATCGCCTTCATTTGGTCTTGATTCAATCAGCGCTGTTCGGAATATAAAAACGCACAGCGGAGTAAAATAAACTGGAAAGAGAGTTTTTATGGCGCGATAAATGTGACTGAGTTCTCTGTAAAAGCTGCAGTCTGATAAGAAATACGACCAATAATTAACTGTGTAGAACAACAACATCATGTTGTCACTGCTCAGACGAGCCGGTGGAAATCATTTAGCAGCAGAGATATGAAGGGATAATAGCGTGGACAATAGAAACTGAAGCTCAGATGAAATAAAATAAAACAGGGCTGTCGTGTGTTATTATGCCACAGCCAAGGTTACAATCGTTCACAGAAAAAAGATAAAACATATAAACACAAAATCATTTTGTGCTGTTAATCAGGGCCGTGACCACCTTATTAATAACTGAACATGGAGGCTATTTTTTTCGCAGATTTTAGTACTTTGTATTTAAATTTGACAACCTGTTGGCCAACAAACAAGTACATAAATAAAAGATTTGTTTTTTCTCCTCTGAAACTGAATGTAGACCTTCATGTGGGTAAATAAAATGCAGGGAAAATATCAGTAAACTGTTACCTGAATAATAAAATAATAATATGAAAAATAAAAATAATTAAGACATTTGTAAGACCATTTTTTTAATATTTTGAAATGTGAGAATTGATTGTATTTATTTTTAACATTTGTCAGAAAATTTAAAGAAACAAGCTTATTTTCGATGTAAAAAAATGAGTTTATCATGAAAAAGAAAAAAGAATATCTTGTTGGTGTGCCCTCTCTTAAACGGTTTTGAGGGCAGACTACAACATGAGACATGTTACTGTATAAATATTTCTCCGGACAGCCTGACTTTCCTTTGATTTATCTGTTATTCACAAACGCTTTTAGACGGCTCTCGCGCCTTCTCACAGACTAATATCATTAAGGACTGACGCTGTAAATGTCTCCTGTCTCGAGTCCATTAATTAATCCTTCCGTCAGTTTCCCACATCCGTCCATGTCAGTCACGGATGAGCGGAGTCTGTCTGTCTGTCTGTCTGCTTCCCTTCTTCTTCTGATGGCCGAACACTTGATGCCGATTTGTGAAACGGCTTCGCACCACACATCTACAGATATTTACTTATTATTTGTAGCATTTGAAATATTATGCACAGCCGGAAATCATTATGTGGCCTGTGCACAATGCAGGCCTTGTTAGTTTATATTGAAATATGACACAGTGAGACTTTTATGACAAAAGAGGAATCAAATTAAACAAACTTTTATTTCAAAAATCATTAGAGATCTATTTCCGTTTTATTTTTCTACCATTAAATTTGATTTTATTTTTTGTATAAGCCAGCCGTCCGTGCTAGTGACTGTAAAACTAACGATGTAAACTTTCAGATCCAACATGGCTTTAAAACGATCATCTCATTTCAACAGATGGCACGATTGTTCTTTTCCTTATCAAAAAANNAAAAAAAAAAAAAAAAGACTTGTTGAGACATTCATGAACCCACAGAGTTACAGGCGCTGCAGCAGCCGAACACACATCTCCTCAAATAACAAGAATATGTATCACAGCGCAGGTAACTCGTGTGTTGTTGAGATAAAATTAGCCTCCTTATCTTGGGCCTCCTTTCTAATCATAATTGGAACTTCATCACGCTCACATTTATAACCTCTGACACAAAAACAGGCTTGGATTTTATCTCCAGATAGAGCATGTTTAAGTAATTAAAGTGCAATAATGTCATGTAGCTGCATTATTATTACCTGTTTAGTTTAACTATTTATTCATATCATGGGAAGTGAAACAATTTAATTTAGATGGATTACATTTTTTCAAATCATGATAGATAGATAGATAGATAGATAGATAGATAGATAGATAGATAGATAGATAGATAGATAGATAGAAAACATTTGCACAATTCAAGGTACATCACCAAGCTTATCACACTGTTTATAGCCTGAAACTTTGGTAAAAGATCAAGCTACTGCAATCTTCTGATGAAATCATTAAAAATGCATAAATCCTGGGCAGGATGAGGCTGAGTCACATCACAGTGCAGCAGGGGCAGGCAGCAGGCGGCAGGCAGCAGGCAGCAGGCAGCAGGCAGCAGGCAGCAGGCTGCAGGATAGCCCTCACTGCTGACTTTAAAGTGTCTCCCACACACAAAGAACATGTGTGACTCTCCCTGCCATTTGTAGGTTACCTTGATAATAGGAAGCAGCTCATTGACGCTAAATAGAAAGAGGGAGAGAGAGAGTAAAGAGGAAAGTTGGTCAATGAGATGAGCACATTTCAAATATGAACACCTGCTGTAAATACACGTGACATTTGCAAATACTTGCCTGGGTGCTGGGTGGTCAGTTTTCACTGACCACTGTTGGTCGATGCACCTGGCATCAGGCACATAAGGCGCAGCTTGTCCTGAGGAGATTCTGCACCGAGACACATGATGTATGTTGCCCCAGCCACAGGCAGGTGAAGTAGGGGTGCTGAGGGTGCCCCTGCCTTCACATGCAGCACCTCCACCTCCAAGTGGCTGAAGAATATTTGTATTTTCTGTTGCGTTACAGCCCACCTCTCCAGGTCCCTGTCACCATCTTTAGCTTTAATTATTGGGAGAAGTGCAGTCTTTCCAGATGGTTTTCTATAATATTTTATATAGTGTCCCGTAGTAATTTGTCTGTATTGATCTGTTGTTGCAGGAAGGTTTGGACTGGATTCAGATCGCCTCTCCAGCAGGAACAAAAGTTCAAACTTGTCATGAGTGATGACTCTGTGCTGTCAGTTCAGTTATCTTGGTGACAAGAGTACATTCTTTAACTCGCCGTTTTTATACTGTCATATTGTTTGGCTGACATAACATCATATGTTGCTGTCAAGATGTGATTAGCAGATGTGTTGCAAGGGCATTTTCAAAGACTTCAGCACAAAAATTTAGTGTAAGTAAGTGTAACTGTGATGTGGAGCTTTTATTGATTAAATCTCAAATGCACTGCATACATAAATTGGCTTAGCAAGAAAATCACAGTGAAAAAAATATTGTGAATCTTGTAATTCATCAATTCACCCCTGAACCCCGTCCAACAATATATATATGATAAAATGGAAATATTTAAGATAAAAGCCCAACTGATAGAAAACATAGAAATCTATGCCTGTCCATGAAGTTGTGTCTGGCTACGGGGCTGCTGTGGACAGAGCCAGGCTAACTGTTTCCCTCTGCTTCCAGTCTTATGCATTAAGACACTAGCATTCAATAAATGTACATTAATAAATGTATATAACGCATACATCATGTGATACAAACACATATAAGCTCATGTTAAGATGTGAGCCTGTGTGTGTCTCTGCACCACTGTCACACTCATTTGACCGGACAAATAGTTGATTCACATTCAAAAAATGAATGTTTTTAGCTGCCAGTTCTGACCAAAAAAGGGAAACACGGGGACGTTTCTAAAGCACAAAGCCAACAGCACTACACTGACCAGTTCACAGCGAGGTTGATACAGACTATGACCTTTCGCTGGCCTGAGCAGACATAACAATCGGTCCAACCTAAGCTATAGCATTGCCAACAGCTGTTTGGATTTCTCCTCCTCCTTTGGAAGATTTTTAGCATTGAGTAATCTATTTATAAATTTGATTTAAAAAACAAAACAACTTGCGTTGTCCTCCCGCGTCCGCCACAGGTGGCGTCTTAATGTCTTCTGT
>NTHP01000199.1:201876-212512 GCA_003416845.1 Oplegnathus fasciatus | reverse complement strand
TTTATTTTGTAAAAAATTGTGAAAGTGTGAATACATATTTTAATGCACATGAGTGAACATGTGTGTCTCTCTTTTATATTGCTGGTGAGGATGGTTGGGACATGCCAGCTGCTTATTTGCATAACAGAGACTTTGTTCTTGCGTTGTCTTAATTTTAATGTATGTATTTAAATATTATTATCACTATTACTATTATTATTATTATTATTATTATTATTATTATTATTATTATTATGTGATCATTGCTTTTAAGTTCGACTGTTTTTATGTTGTTACCAAACTTCAATAAACTTCAAAAAATCACTTGTGGTGAACATGATTTATTTTCAATGAAGAAGAAGAAGCATATATACACATAGACAGTAAGCATACAGACCTGAGGCTCTTTACATATTCATAATCACAAATGTAAATTATTTTAGACTTGATGTAATTTGTTTAGTGGTGCTTTACATGAAGTCACTAAGTGTCATACAACAAGGCTGTGCAGTGGCAACAATACAAGCATCAGTCTTAGCAGCTGTATGGGCTGCCTGTCCTTAAGGCTCAAGCTGTTTACTGTACCTTCACCCTCCGTTAACATCTTCTCATAGTCAGGTACACTGTCGTATACTGAGGGAGGACGAACGCTGCGAACATCATGAAAATGAAACAGCAATCAGTGTGTGTGGTGTGTGTGTACTCAATTCATGAAATGCACTAAAAACACATAGAAAATCATTTATTTAGATTTAGATTAGACTGATCTCAAACCTGTGGAACCCCAAAATGTTTGATATTAAGTAAATAAATAAGACAATGAAATAAATAACCACAAGAATAAATTGTGTAAAATATATAAATTAATTGTTAAATTGTGAGAATAATAATAATAATAATAATAATAATAATAATAATAATAATAATAACAGAGTTTAGTGGAGTTCATATTCATATCATTGTAATTTTCATTCAAAAATGCCCAAATTCCAAAAAGTCTGTTTTTATTTCACAATGACATTTTCCCCAAGTACTCTTTTATGACCTCACTTTTTATTTCACAACATCACCAGCCACTGTTTCATCACCTTCCAGCCAATCACATGTCCCCAACCTCTCTTAGTAGGCTCACCAATTGCCAGCTAGCTAGTGAGCTCCTGTTGGCTGGAGTGACCAGAGAAACACACTGTATCTTATTTTATCTTCACAGAGTTTAGTGTCTCATATCTTTTACACAATTTATTCATGTCTAATTTATTTATTTAAATATAATAATATAATTAAAACCTCTATACAAACCTAACTACAAAGTATTTAAGGTGACAAAACAATGTTGTGTCTCAAACCAGTTACATTCATAAATGAATAAAAAACTAAAGTATGTTTATGGCTAATAAAAAAGCAAAGGTGCAGGAGTTCGTGTGAGATGATCATCATTATAATCTCCATTAACCTAAATATTACGTGTTGATTTTGGCTAAAAACATCAAATAATCTAAACAGGACATAAAGCCACTGAAACTTTTGAAACGTTTGAGAGTCCATTTTCATCCAGAAAAATCAAATCAAATCCCACTTGAGGATTTCCAAACTGTGTGCCGATCAGGTCAGTTTCTGTATAGATGTTTGAAAAAATGCACTCTTTTTAAACTTCACTTTCTTCTTCCTTCTCTCATGGTGTCCTCTGACTGGTTGTTGACACCGTTTCGAAGAAATATCACTTTAAATACAGTACAATGGTTTCTGACTAGTATTGAAAACAGTGGGAATAACTGAGCAGAGGAGGATGTAGTGAAGGAAATACTGAAATTCCTAGACTGCCTAAGTTTCATTCAATCTATTAATAAGGAGAGAAAAGCACATCAATCTGCCACTGTTAATACATGAAATATTATAATCAGTTTATTTCTCATCTATCACGTGTACATTTCACAAGGTAACACTTTATTCTAACCCCCCTTAGCACTTATAAGCAGTGTATAAATACTTAATAAATGGTTTATAGTGCAGTTGTAAGCGATGTAAGGAGACAATGTCTACTAATGTATTTGCCAACAACTAAACATCTGTAACAACACAGATAACTATAAGATAAGTATTTATTATATTGATTATATTGAGTGATTATTTTTATTTATAAATACACTCTCCATGACAACTAAGCAAAATCCATCCACCAATGAAGGCCATGAGATGTGCCTGAAAGCTCTGGAAGAAAGCTAGTCAGTGGACCTTAAATCAATCAAATCAAAAATTAAATGTAACTTTATTGTCTAAAGTAGAAAATTCATGTGGTCAGAGGAGCAAAAAAGTACACAGGTAGGTAAGTAAAAAAAAATACAAAGACAAACCATAAAGGGACAATACCAGAAGAAACTGCACTAGGGGTGCTTGTCCTGTATGTCCTCCCATCCTCCCTGAAGTGTTTGACAAAAAATAAAAGCACTGATAATCAAATGAGTATTGGCTTTTCCTCATATGACCAATAATGATACAAGGGATTTCAATAGAGTTTTGTACATTTTGCAAATTATCCCCAACCATAAACTCTGTGTGCACCACACACCGCACCACAACCCCAATCTTTCACTCTGGAGAAAAAGCCAGTGAGATGGTTTAGCACATGGAGTAATTCTCGTCTCTCAGTACGGGAGTCAGATAGCGACCTTATGAATGAGGTGATTGGTGAGGGCCCGCTCCACCACAGTCCATCACGGCGCTCCACACGGCTGTGTGTTGGGGGGACCGTGGCACTATTACAGCTCCCCCCGGTCAGTCTGTGGTTATGTCAATAAAAACTGGGATCCGCAAATGTGGCACATTCCCGCTGCAGGCCGCATATCTGCTGTTTATGTCAGGTTTTGGTAATGTTTCTGTGGACTGACTGATAGGCCTATCCACCAGGGAGGCATTGTCTCTGGATAGAAATGCCTTTTAACTTTGATCACCCACTAATGCGACGCCACTGTCCTTTACGGCTGCATTCTTTGGACTGGAATGGAATTTCAGCCTCTATCTTCATTTTACATACACATGCCTGCAAGATAAGTCAGGAATTTTCTAAAGGTATTTATTGGCTATGAGGGAACAGGCTAAAGTTGTGTGTGTTTGTGTGTGTGTGCTCTCAGTCTTGTTTTAGAGCTCTTTTCTCTAATTTCTTGTCAGTGGTGCAAATTGATGCTATGATGAGTCCAGATAAGATTTCAGACCCAGTCTTCATTCATCACTGAGAAACAGATATCAACTAAAACCAACCTCAAAACCATAATGAGCAGTTAGCAAAGACATGCTGAAATAGGTCTGATAGGAGTGGTGATGGTGCAGAAGAAGATTAACAGAGGAGCCGTCACTTAGACAGGAGTGAAGCTCGGATACCAGCTATCGTTACAGCTGATTTCAGCTCAGCGGGAGGCAGAGCTGAGCTGCATTTCTCCTCTTAGCTTGATGGCAGATGACCGTGTTCCCGTATGTAGGGACTACGTTCAAATCTTGTTTGTCTTCTGTGGCTGGATGTGAGTGATGTGTGGAGGTTGTCTCTCTGGTCTGGAGAGACGGCAGAATGTGATGTATGGTTACAATCAGTCTGCTGTGAGTGTGTGGATCTGGAGACAAGATGTGCAGTCTGGCCGCAGGGACCAGAGCATTGTTTCTGTCTGGGAAATAATGACACCCTGACTATGTACGTATGTATGTCTGTGAATGTTGTCATAAATATGCCATTTTAATCCTCCGACGCATGAATTATGTTTTGTTTTGGGAAATAAATATTTCACCCTATTCCTCCGAAGATTGTGGAAGTCTAATAACGTATCAGTCAAAAAAATGTATCACCCCCACACAAAAGGGTATTTCTATAGAGCATTTATTAGGTGAAAACAGGCGTATTAGAACAAACATGCTGTTTCTTTATGTAATTTCCAGCATTTTGTCAAATATATTTTATGAATCTCGGTCTTTATTAACTGGTTACTCATTCTGTGTGGAACCTCAGGAAGTTGTTGCTTTTGGTCGTGAAACAGAGACGGACATCACATTTTCTGCACTCTGCCTCTGCATAAGAAAGATAATATATTTATATGACTACATGTTACTCTCTCCTATTCCTGTTCCACCCACTATACTTCACAAAATGCTGTTTGTCCTATTATAAATGGATATTCTTGATTTATCTAAATCAGTGTTTTAATTCCAAGACTGTGTAGTTTCTGTGTGATTGTGGGATCTGTCCTCCGTCACTGTCACTGCCCTCAAGCTCACAATCAGCAGGAAGAGATCCAAACTCCTCAAGCAGGTTCCTTTCACCCGTTTAGACCATAAAATGTACCTGTGAGGCAACAAATGGATAATTGCAGTTTGGGAATAAAACATGAATTGAAGTCTGTTGACTTGAAATGATGAGCTGAATGAATGTACTGCTGACAGTGCACTAAAGTCTATGGAAACCTGCTGAGCGTCTTATAATAACAACATTTATAAATGGGGGTGTGTGAGGGTCGAAAAGACTTTCTGTTGCCTCGGGACAACAATATGCATTAGAGGGTTGTTGACAGTTATTTCTATGAGGAAAACAAAATAGGCAGCATTAGTAGGAAAAAATATATTTGCTGAAATTCCTCATTCAGTCAGCATTTTAAAATTGGCACTTTCCGATGCTCAAAAACAATGTCGTGTGTCATACAGTATAGTATGTGCTCTCTGTCATGAGATGAATGCCCCTTTTTCAACATGTTCATGTCAAATAGCTGATAACTCATACTGGAGCTAAATTGTTCTGTAACTCTGTTTTCCCATGATGGATGTCTTCTTTTCAAATTAATCATCGTTTTCTGCCTCAAGCCTTTGCCAGACCTCCGGCAGACTGCTGCGGGCCGTGCAGGGTGGGCAGGGGCCCCACTTCTTCCCTTTACGTCGTGTCTCTGGTCTATGCTGTGGTCAGATCATCCCCAAAAATGTGAACTTTCTCCTCATCTCTTACAGCTCACCCTCAGTAGACTTCTCCCAGAAACATGCCAGTGTACACAGGGAGCGCATAGAGGGGAAGAAAGGATTTAGAGGGTTGGAACACGCCCCTGCATGGTGCTCTGCTCGCTGGGGAATGTGAAGTAGGAGTCAGGCTAATCTCCAGCGCCCATGAGAGACTGGCTCCTGTCTGCCTGGCTGCCACTTCCCTATCTGTGTGTTTCATTTCAGCCTGTCAGGCCCTATCTGGGCTGCTAGTGCTGCTGCTACTGCTGGGTTCAGGCGCAGGGACAGCAGGGCAGAGTACATACTCACACATAGGACTGGGAATACTTAAACATTATTGTTTATTGTCTTTCAGTGGAATAGCATTGTTTGACGATCGCACGGTGTTATCATTGTATAAAATCCTGTCAATGATTCTGAGCTAATGTAAATTATAAACTAAGAAAATGAGTTACATGATGAAAGGTTTTTGCTTGGTGTAATGCATAAAAAGGGAACACAGCTGATTGTTTTATATGCATATATTTGCCATATGTTGATGTATCTTTATATCTTAGCAAGACTAAAGCCGTGTTTCCACTAAGCAGTCCAGTTCAGTTCAGTTCAGTTTGTTACACATTAGAATGGTTATTTTTGCATTTTCATTGTTGAAAGTTGTGGATGGTACCAAAAGAAGTGCTCCATAGCGTAACTTTTTCTTTCGTTACCCCTCTGTTGAGGTACCTAGCACACTGACTCGGTACTAAAAGGTGGAGCTAAAACACTGCAGTCCGCTGACTGGTCAACAGAATCTTCACTCTACCTTACATGCAGAGGTGTACTGCTGCTGGAATGAGGCGAGCGAGGCTTTGGGACTTTTTTTTCCAAGTGAGGAAACAGAATATTCACAGTTCACATAATCCGGTTGAAATTCAGTTTCTTAAGCCGTGAAGATCACTAAAGCGTATGTCATGCAAGAGAGCCAATAAAAAGAAACGGAATGGTCAAAGTCGCCATATTGATATTTCAGGTGTGTTGATTGATTCACATCATCAACTCATACATTGAGTAACATGCAAAAAATATGTTCCACCTTAAAAGTTTCCGGTATACCTGGTGGTGTAGCCTTTGATCGGTACAGTGAGTTAAATTACTTTTTCTCCAGTCTACAGCGAGCTCACGTTAACTAGTAAAGATGAAAAGGCAGCAAAACATCCTTTCATTTTAGAAACTTTTGCAACTTTTCTTCAGAATGGATGTTTTGAATGCGGCTTCATTTGCTCTGCACGAGTAAGTAAATGAAATCATCTGCTTAATGTTACATGGTTGACGCGCTATTACCCAGTAACAACCCCGCCTACATTTAAGAGTACTGGTGGAAATGCAACACAGATCTTGGGTTTAGGTACTTTTGTGCCAGGGTACTATATACTATACCAAAGGTACTATACCGAAGTGCTTAATGGAAACGCGGCTTAAGAGTCTACAACCACGCTAGCGGCTCTGTGAGTCACCTACAGTACATCAAAATTGTTTTTGCTTAACAAACTTAAAGATCCCCTCGAGACATGTTTTAAGACATATAAAATTACTCTATTTGGAACAGTAATTTGTGTCTGATATGTTGTTTCCACAAAAAGCTTAATCACCTTAATAAAAATGAAAAGAAACTTTCCCCCTTCAGCAGATGCAAACAGCCTTCTGGTGTCAAACATACATCAAAGCACATTTTTGACTGGACGAGGACTTTAATTACATGTTGTTGTGTAGAGAAAGTTGACTTTTGTACAAAGACATCCTGACTACAGGGTGGCACAAGAGGAAAGGTCGGGGGTCACCAACATAATTACTATCCATCGCATAATTATTATATTTCACATTAAAAGTTAATTGAAATCAAACTGTTACTTTCACAATGTCTATAGCAAACTACTGGACAAATGGAAAATTGTGACCTAATGGTGACGATGAATGTAAACTCATCATCATCAAAATGAGTAGACTTCATCCTCAGGAGACACTGGAGGTTCGTTCCCCTCATGGATCACTCCCCAGTCCTCGGCCAGGAAACTGATATCATCAAGGACTTTCCAATTTTCCTATAAAGGTGTAAGTTCACTTCTCAGGAGCTGGTGAGCCTGTGCCTTATTTGCATTGTCAATGCTGCCTCAGCTTAGCTTTCAGCATTTGCACTGTCTATCGGTGGCATTTCTTTGAGGCACACAAAGTGATCATTCACTGTGCCTCGGGCAGAAAGATGCAACCTATAATTTCATAATGTTCAGTTTTTCCTGAAATCGTACACCAGTTAATAATATGCACATATTATGAGAAATTCCCATCATAATCTAAATTATTATTACAATTCGCAAGGCCAAAAAAAGAAGAAAGAAAGAAAGAAAGAAAGAAAGAAAGAAAGAAAGACAGAAAGAAGGAAGTTATACAAATAATTTGCAAATAATGACAAACGCTGTTCTGCCATTAGAAATGTGGTCATCTTCTTCTTCAAAGATATACCCCCCTTTTTTTTTTAACCTCAAAACAGTTCTTGCTTAGTGAATCCTTGTATGCTTCCAGTTATTATATGAAAAATGAGAAGTTCACGTATTATTTATCATTAAATTCAGTGTTTCAGTTTAGCTTGTTAGCATGTTAACATTTGCTAACATAGAAAGTAGCACTAAACACAAAGCCCAGCTGAGGCCGATGGGAATGTCATTCATTTTTGACAGTATCTGGTCATAAAGCAAAGAACAAGATAAATTAATTGGACAATGCCAAATGAAAAGTCAGAAGATCACCAAAGTTCACAAAGACCATAAATGTCTGAACCAAATTTCATGGCAATCCACCCAACAGTTGTGGAGACATTTCACTGATTCGCAAATGTCATCCTGCTGGTGGTACTAAAGGAGAAGTTAGGGGATCATTAAAGTCGTCAGGATTCATCCTCTTGGAGCCATGAAGGTCTGTACCAAATATAATGACAATCCATCCAGTAGTTGAGACATTTCAGTCTGGACCAAAGTGGTGACTGACAGACTGACAGACATTGCCATCCCCAGAGCAACACCACTAGNNGCACACACACACACACACACACACACACACACACGTCATCATGATATTAAGTCAGTGCCATCTCTTGTTTGTCAGCAGTATAATGAACATAAGCGAGCAAATTCCTGGTAAAAGCATTAAAAGTGATTCTGAGAGGAGGTTATACTGGTGTGAGCCCTGATTTCACACCTCTTGTTCATGTGGAAATAAAGTTCACTTCACTCTGTGTTAAAACAAGCTAACCCATGAGTTCATATTATGATGCTGTAGCTGCTTTTGACAGCACACTGTAGTAAATTAAACCAATGTGGAAAATGGAATATAAGGAATATTACTGAATATTTCTTTATGGATTTGTATTAAATAAGTTTTGTGCAGTAATTCTTTCTGAGTGCCCTCACTAGCATTTAGCTATGCCTGAAATTGACTCAGAGATTGTGCCTTTTAATGTTTTCATGTTCAGCCATTTCATTTATTTTTAGATTTACATTTTTGTAATGATTCAAATTTAACAAAGACATGTTTTATTTTTTACAAAAATAAAAAAAATAAAATAAAGAGGAAACACAAACAGGAGGTTTGGGACATGGACGTTTGAGCACAAAATCACAATCACCACCTGTCAGCAGATACAGGGTTGACACAACAACATGAACACGTGTAAAATAGAATGCAATCCATTATAATAAGTAGGTGGTATTTTTTGCATGGATGCTCAACCCTGTCTTCTAGAAATTACATTTATATATAACTACTTTGCACCAGCAAATATGTTTTGAAGTAAATGTAATACCGACTCGATAACGTTTTCATAATGAGGAAATGTTGTTAATTAACTGACAAGTCGCAATGGATACTGAACCATCAGCAAAATGTTGACTGACAATATATTTCATTTGTTTTCTGTCAAAAATTAAAACTAAAATAAAAACTTTTTTATGGTTATGTTTCTGCACCGGCAGCTGTTGGTTACAGTTAGAGAAAGATCATGGTTTGATACAGAAGAAGTCCTCTGTGACTTGAGTCACAATGTTATTATCAGCATCTTTCCCAAATGGAACCTAAACCACAGACGGGAGTCCAGATGGAAACCCCAGACTCTGGTGTCAAAGTCCTGCACTTTCCAACCACCTCCATGTGACTGTGGAGCTGTTCATACATGTAGAGCTTCATTCAGATGTTGCCTGTGAACAAAATCCAGCGACTGTTTGTCACCACAATGTAATTAGGAAAACAATCATGTACTGTGTAAATGTAATGTCTAGGAGACAGGGTTGTGATGCTGCACCAGGTTATTACGGGTAATCACTACATATCTACATACAGGACAAGGAAGATGCAAAGCACGATCCATGTTTTCTACCTGTCTAAATCTGTTTGTCAGTAATTAGTTGTCATGTCCTGTAACTTCTGCTCCTGCAGCACTTGAGATTGGCATTTATATTTTACATTTCTCCACAATTCAAATCATCTGGTGAAAACATTAAACTGAGTATGCTTACAGGAAGGTATCAAAAGTTCCCTAATTTGCAGATGAGATAGCATGTAGTTTTACAACAATAGTCTGTTTCATTTAGGTTTTGCACATTGTTTGCTGGACCTCTTAGTTGATAAGTGGATTTAATCCTTTCGTTAAGATGATTCTATCCCCAGCTGAGTGTGTTAAGAGTACACTTACAGTTGTTAAGATGTAGGACTGTAGCGTCTGCAAAGTTTTCTTTTTTGAGTCCACCAACCTCTCTTTTGCTTCACCTCCATTGTTTTGTTTTGTGTATTTTTCCTAAACTTTATTCAAAAACGGTGCTTATGAAATGTCTTGCCAGTGAGTGTATTCGTCATCATCTCATGTGGTATTCTGACAGGTTGGTTCATAAACATGGTTCATAGCAGCTGTGAGACTGTGTGAATTTGATCCTAAATCTTGGTTGCCAAAGCTTCAGATCAGCAGTTGGTGGATGTGTATCGCAGTGAGATCTATGACCACAGTTTTGGATTCACCACTACAGATTTGTCCATGTTTCTTTCACCAACGTCAACGTTCCTCTCTGCGAGTGTAAAGAGGACTTTAGTCTTGTTTGGAGGTGAGTGGGAGAAAGAATAGAACAAGACTAGGTCAAAACCTAGCATATGGCTGAACTGTGTATGGTCAGTGTGCTCTATTGTGGTCAAATTGTTACAAGCGGGGTCAGACTGGGAACAAACCGCACGCTACATGCTTACAACAGCTGTTTATCAGCCAGAAACCGGAGAGCAGACCGTTACCGTTGTGCTGTTCCAATCAGCGCTCCGGTGCGATCGTATCCCTTTCAGAAGCTTTGTAATCCAGCCTTGAACTGTGGTGTCTTTTTGGAGACTGATAAATCCAACACTGAATGTCTTCTGTGATTATTTATCAATTTTATTGAGATGCCTTGGGTTGAGTCTGTTGACCAATCAGAGGCTGTGTTCCTGACTTGCTGACCAATCAGAGACAGTTTCTGACTGGGGTTATACGGTCCCAAATAGGCTACCTACAACCCAAATGGGCTAGCTATAGCCTCTTTCTGGTAAAGTTTTGCCACCACAGCGACAGAAGTGCAGACTGCTCCTTCTCCTTCTCCTGGTGATCCTTAAATTGGCACTATCCACCTGTAATTCTAGCGGTAGTTTTAGA
>NTHP01000199.1:179803-201772 GCA_003416845.1 Oplegnathus fasciatus | reverse complement strand
TCACTCACTCACTCAGTGACAGACTTTTGCGTTTGTAGGGCTGGCCCTCTGCGGTCCAGCCAAAAAAAACTCTCCCCTGGATCCTTGGATGCCCCTTTGATCAGGCTCTCAGCCAGATTTCTTTACTTTTCTCCTTCTGTGTGAACGGTATCCTTCAGTTACCATCTGTCTCCACCGTATATACGAAACCCGTTGCATGCCAGTCTGTCGTGGAGGAGGACCCTGCTATACTGCTCCTCCTGATGTTTTTTTTCCCAGTTAAAAGGTATTTTTTGAGTTTCTTCGTGTCATATGTTGTTATAAAGCCCTCTCAGACAAAATTTGCGATTTTGGGCTGTACAAATAAACTTGACTTGACTGTTCAAGGTAAATACAAGGTGGCAGTAAACTGGACTGGTTGGCCTTGAATGAAACTAGCCTTTACATCCTTACAGCTAAAAGTTGGTGAAATTTCCCTTGTGCTTTGAAAATACGTCACTTCAGCACTGTGTAATTCCAACAGCCTGCCTGCTCAGTGCCCTCTCTCCATGCTGAGTCTTACGGTACCTTGTAATGTTGAATCACTGTTACTTATCATTACTCTACTAATCTCCTGCATATTGAGCCTTTTTTTGACCAAACAATGATGAAGAGTTAAATAGAGTGTGAAACATCTTCCCCCACAGTCCCATAAAAGGCCAATTTACACAGATCATTTACCCGTGGTTCAATCGCACAACACGGAGCCTCGAGAACAGCTGTCACACAGGCTGCTGGCAAACATGCAACACTGGCAGCAGGAGGAGATTGCCTGCATGTGCATGTGTGTATGTGTGGGAGAGAGAGACCCAAGGGTGCTTTTCAGGGCTTGTGTGCATATGTGTTTGTGTTTTGCTGCTAATGTTGCTATCTGCATGTATCTGTGATGATCTTTATGCTCAGTGTTAGTGTCGGTTGTCTCCAGAATGACTCATTCACAGTGTGATCCATGCAGGCTGTCTTTGCTCTCTCAAAGGTCAAACAGCACAAACACAGGCCACAGGAGATGAGCTAAAGAGAACGGTGATAATGTGTGTTTATGTGTGTGTGTCCTGGAGGGCAGGATTATTGACTTATGTTTATGTACAGATGAACACGTGATCACTCACCTGACAATGCTGTCATGCCACTTGTTTATTGAGAAAATGATGAAGCCAGTCAAACTTGTTTTGAAGAAATTTTAAAAAATGTGAGATACTGTAGGTGCTGAGAAGAGCACATTTTTGTGAGGTTGGATACAGCTGTGTAACTGACATTACTGAGTCAGTTTTCTGATTTTATGACTCTTGAGTGTGCAAGTTCATACTTGACCTCTGAAATAGTAGTTTGATCTAATTATTTCAACTCAAGATCCACTTACTAGCCTTTTCAACGGCATGTCATAGTCTTCATCAGCGTCTTAGATGTGGATGGATTTTGCTTGTGGTTAAGGAAAAACCTAGTAAGTGGGTGTTGATTTAAGATATGTTGTCAGTTTATGACTCCTCTGCTATCGATACATTTAGATAAAAGTCAGATGAGTGTAAACAATATTGTGCTGTAACACTGTACAGTACGTAGAGTACTGTAGAGATCTACTGAAAAGAGCCAAGGGTGTATAATGCTAATGTTAGAATAGAATTGAAAATATTATATAATTCAAAAACTACACTAAACAATAGGAACAGTAGAGAAGTCACAGGTCACAGTCCACTGGTCCACCATCCACAATGTTTAGACACTGACTTGATCACGCAACAAGACAGGAACCTCTGTCTTATTATGTAAACCATAAATATACACCGACCGGCCACTTCACTAAGTACACCTGTACAATCTAATGTGATCCAATACAACAGCTCTGCCATGAATTCTACTTTTACGAAGCTTATCACTTTTCAGTTTTTGTTGACACTGTCAGAAAGGTAATGACTCTACTTTATGTTCATTATTGAGGTCGTAGTGGGCGGTGTTGTTGTACTGGAGTGCAAAATCCAGCAAACACAGAGTAACATTAGAATTAATTTGAAGTTGTGTTCTGGCCACCGGATGACCAATATTCAGTCTACTTTTAGCTCTGCCTGGTCTCCAGATTCCTGAAGGCTCTCTAGCTGCTAAATGCTCTAGCTAGTCACTAACTTCATCTGTCTGCCGTTTGGTGCTGGGCAGGTAGCGTAGCATAGCTTTTTCACTGAAAACAGGTGCCTGCTGTTCCTGGAAACACGGCTGATGAGAGCGTGAGTCTGGTCATAATTCCCAGTGGCTTTGTCCCTATGAGCGACCCGTTTCACATTACATTTTGTCATTTGAGCGACTGTCAATATAAACATATTGACTAGAGCTGCTTTAAATATCGTAATGATCCCAAGGTATACTAATTATAATCATTTTAAAATAACTTCCTTGGCAGACTCATACAGTTACTGTTGCACCATCCTCAGTCACTGACTGAACCGAGAGAATCCTAAATGTCTCCAGCAGTGCCAGTAGATCTTAAGTGACGTGCACTTCAGACAGGCTACCGTGCTGAAGCAGAATAAAAGAACAGCCCACACCTGTGTGGCCTGAAGTGCAGACAAACAGAGAGGCAGGGCCTCATGTCCGGGGTGTATCAGACCTGCTCTTATCTTGAGTAAATGCCACTCCACACATTTGTCTGTCTCCCCGCCTGCTGGAGAGCTGTTGGAATGCTAAGGTAAGTACTTTACCTGGCTCACCTCGCTCATACTCCACACCTCCCTTTTCTCTTCCAGTCCCAACCAAGCCAGATGTTACACTCCCTCCTCATACCTCCCACTTCTCCCTTTTCTCTTCTGTTAACCACTGTAGAAGTTTGCTACCTATTCTGAATAGGTAGCAATTCCTGGCTGTCTCTCTCTGCTGTCTGTAGGTCTGGTGTTTCCTTGGTTAGAGAAACAATTGACCAATCAGAGCTTTAGGTGGCATTAAAAATGGGGACATTGTCTTCGCTAGCTAACTAGCAAAAGTTTTTTTTACCAGTTGTCTAGCAGCGAGTTGTTTCTCAAAAGTTATGTTTGTGATCTCACAGGTGTCTGCTTTCTGCCCGGAGTGAAACCAGAATTCATATCTGATATTTCGTCGGTACGTTAAGTTAGTGTGCAGGCAGGACATGTTGGATTAAAACATTTTGCACTGGTCAAAAATGAAAACTGAAATATGTGGCATCACAAAAATACCTTTGAAGATATGGCTGAATACAGCAGGTAAAAAAATTCGGTCACGTAGTGAATAAAGAATTTTATTTACTATGTGACCGAATCAGAGTAACGTACCGTGTGCTGAGCTGTTTGAGTTGTTGTAAGTTGACTTGCAGAAAATTATTTGTTGAGTTACTTGCTCCTAGCAGTAACCAATATCGCAATTTCAGTGTCGACTGAACCTGATGTCGGCATGACATACGTCACTCACTACTGATTGGTTTGGGCAAAATAAAACAAAATAAACACCCCTCTCTACAAGAATAAGGTATAAGGTGTGCTTATGTTTCCAGACCACTGTCAATCAAATCTGATCAAACCTTCACAGTCAAGTTTTTCAGTGTTAAACTTCTAATTAATAACACCTAAGAATGCTTTCTTTTCAAGTCAACATTCACTGTTGCTTATTTACTCACTAATATTCAATGTTATTGAGAAATATTAGATTTGAAACCAAGTTTTCAGGCACTTTAATACTTTTTATCTCTTCTACACTCTTTTTTCTGATTCTCCAACATCTCTCTCTCCTTATCTGCTTTTGTCTTTTTTGGCTTCTTTCTTTCTTTTATACAACACTCCACTGCTCGTGCTTTTCAGGCTAAAGACAGGCTGTAATCAGCCAACAACACAGTAAGCTTACCCAATGCATTTAGTCATCAGTGTGCTCGTACATACAGTACACATATTCATGCCATTGCAAGTTCATAAGTTCATTCACTTATGCAAAGACTGACCAGCCTACACACCAGGCCACACACACACACACACACACACACACACACACTCACGCAGAGACAAACATACTGAGCTGATAGCGACCTGGGAAATACTCGCAAAATAGCCTGACTGACCTTGAGATAGAACAAGACAGAGATGCACACAAGAATACATATAAACCATTCGGCCTCTTTTAAAACAGAGCAACATTGTAGTTACAGGTTATATTTTTATGTTTTACACTCACAAAAAAGCAAACAGCTGAGTTGGAGCTTGTGACACTGCAAACTGATCCCTAAATCGAACATGTTTCATGAGGTTCTCACAGTAACGCTGCACTCAGTGGGACTGATCCAATAGATCTACTGTATCTGTCACATTTCATTATTCATCAAACAAAACAGCATTAATAAAACATTATAGGGGGATTTTACAAGATAATAATAATCTGAATATTTGAAAAAAAATTAAAGAAAAACATTGCAAATAAAACATGAAAAAAGGTGACAGCTAGAAAGAGCAACAAGAAAGAGATAAAGCAATAAAATAAAAACTGAAGAAGTCACTATGACCAAAGTATGTGCGCTCACAAATGGCCGAGTGTTGAGAATTTTGGCCTGTTTGTAGAGCCACCCTCTAATCATTAGCTGAGGTTATGCAAGACCTATCACCTGCATCAGCTTTACGTGGGTAATTGTGCTGACCGTTGGCTTCTCTTATCGCCAGCACACACAAACACAAATATAGACAGAGACAATTCAATCTGCAGGAGAACATTTGGATTCAAAATTTGCAGCTTTTACGGACACACTTTGCGTAAGGTAAATCAGGTGACCATTATTAGTGCAGCATTCTGCTTTTCTCCAGTTAAATGACTTTTTATTCTTAAACTGGATTGTGCCCTTTATATAATGAATTATACTTTAAACTGTAATTCCTAATACACTTAACCCTTCTGATGTCTTTATAGTCTGTATAGGCTACCACGGTATCATATTTTGTATTCTATTCTATTTTATTTTATTTTATTGTGTATATATTCTATTTAATTCCTATATTTTAACTTCTGCACTATTTTACGTCTTATGTCTCAGATTCTCTCTTTTACTTGCGTGATTGTCTTTTTATACATTTTGTATGAGCATTGCTGGAGGGAGCCTGAGTACAAGAATTTCAATCGTCAGTGACTGCTTCACTGTAATTTTTTTTCTTCTGTGTTATGAAAGTCTTAAACGAAGCCTGGGCTTTACACATGTATTTATTTGCAGCACGTTGTGTTTGTTTTACAGTCCGTCTTTGGGGAGCAGACTTGGCATCTCTTTGCCTGCCCCAGATTCAGCTCCCTAGTCACAGTGGCTGGATTAATCTGTTTTGGGGCCCAGGGCAAAAAAAAAAATGCTGTTGGGCCCCTGTTACCTCAAAGGTCCCATGATGTACACAGCACACAATACTGTTGATGGCAGCTTTATTATATTTTGTACAGAGACCCAGAGACCAACCAGTACTCCTATACTGCTTGACCCAGGTTATATTGTACTTTAGAGGTGCAAATTCCCCAACAAATTTGCAAGTAATCTAATTACAAGCAACTGACACACTGTATACCTCGGGCTTTTGGGGCTCCTGGAGGCTTGAGGCCCTGGCTCACTTTGACTGGTTGGTAATCCAGGTTTGCTGACCACCTTTTACATGTGCTGCTGAGGCTTCATTCACAGCTTCAGTGAAGAGAGTAAGGGGATACTGCATTGCCTTTATGACACTATGACCCTGTCCCGACTTTCCAATAATGCTCTCCCACAATTTTATTTACTTTGAATCTTTCTGTGAAACTGAGTCGGTGTGAGGTAGGGACAATACTGTATGTGTGTGTGTGTGTGTTCTTAACTATGCTTTATAGTTGTTGTAAATCATTTATTGATACCTAATTTCATCTGTAAATGATTTAATAAATGGCAGGTCAAAAAAGACCCAAAGACAGTCCTTGTACCCTCATGGCATCCAGCTTTTGCAATATATAAAAAAGGGTGAGGTTAGTCATTAAATCTAATACTGAAAAAATGTGTTCAATGTGTTTTACTGTTATTTGCCTTATAAACAGATCATTTTGACCCTGAAGACAACTGCTTCACATTTAATGGTGAGCTTTTATTGCACTCACTGTGTGCGGGAGGTGCTGTACAGAGAGTCATCAGGAGGGGGCAGTATGGACATTCTCATCGGTAGCTGTGACAGGTCCCTGCACTGCGTCTATAGGCTGAGAGACTGCAGTCAAGTCACAGTAGCTTCTCTGGACTCAATGTTCTGATCCTACACTACTGTATATTTACTGCTACAGTAGGCCAATTGTGCATTTGCTCACATTTAAGCAACGCCTGCTAAAGTGTTGTTGCCTCACAGTGTTCCTACAGAGTATGCTGCTGTGTTAGAGTAACACATCTGAAGGGAGGAAATCATTAAAAAGACATTCACAATATAAAAAATTTAGATTCTGCAAATAACGAGCTGGCATGAAAGGTGAAGTTGTTATCGGATTCTTCTAAACTCGCAGTTTAAAGGGTTTGTCGGCCTGTGATGTGGAAATCGATGGACAAGATGTGACAATGTTTTATCCACAATGGATACTTTATCTTTCATGGACAAGCAGTGAGATGAAACCTAAACATTCCTGATGATTGGGAACATCTCTGACAAAACACCTTGACACATAGTTTAGATTACTTTACTAAAGGTTGACATACAGTACGTTTTTCATTCATTATATAGTTTTCAGTTCTGTTTTCATTTGAGAAAATCTCTTGAGACAATCTCTTTTGGCTTCTGTAATGTTTTGTTTGTTTGTTGTACAGATATAGCATGATGCTCTCATCTAAGTGATTATAATAATTGGTGTGGAGGAATCACTCAGAATGAATTGGGCTCACTCTCAGTGACACACGTAGTGGTACTTACCCCTGGTAAATTATGACTGGTGTTTGAGCGGATGCTATGTTTGTGATCCACATTACACCAGACCTGAGAGTGCTTTGATAAGCCTTACACTTGTAAAACCATCCTGTGTGATTTGTTTGTCATTGTGTAATATGAACAGTAGTGTGTACGGTGACATGCCACACCACCGAGCTTTGTAGCCTTTTTTTAATGCTTAATGCTCCGTCCTCATTGGCTTTGGACATCAAGCCTGCTGACTGCCAATATCCTATTAAATGTGACCTCTGTGGGACAATGACAGATGATCAGTTATACCTGAATGCAGACTTGATTATTTGTCATGCCTGAAGAGGTCAAGTGTATCTGTGTCTTCTTAAAAATGTTTTGCATATTGTCTGTAAATGTCAGATTTGACTGTGGAGGTATTTGAGTCATTGTGATTTTTAAGGTGTCTCTTTCTCGTTGACTCTTCCTGTCTCTCTCTCCAGGAAGGGGTCGGTCATCGGGGACTTGGGTAATAGCTCCCAGTGTGTTCTCCAATGTGAGAGAGAACAGGAGGCATGCTGACCATAATCATATTAGGCAGCACTTCACTAAATAAAGCAAAAGGCCCTTCTCATCAAATCCACACAGCCACTAAGTGGGCCTCCGAGGCACTACTGCACCCCACTCAGGTGTGTGTATGAGTGCTTGTGCATGTGTGTGATGGAGAGACAGATTGAGCGAGTTTGAGAGTGTGTGTGTGTGTGAGAGAGAAAGGTGGAAAGACAGAGAGAAAGAGAAATAACTGCATTTTCGCCAGAGCTTGGCAATTTACTACACAAAGCAAAATGTAATTTATTATTTCGTGTAATCATATCTTTGCGTTATATCAACAATCCTCCAAGAATTGTAAGCAATTTATGTACACGGTATATAGTGCATACATAGACAAACTCACTGTCTATTAATAAATGCTTCATCGAATTTTGAGCAGCGTGTCCTTGCAGCCCTGGGCCGTTCAGGTTTGCTGTCCAAAGCTGTTTTTGACTACGGGGAGTTTCTGCATGAGGGAAATTTGAGCTTGTTATAAAGAGAGAGAGAGAGAGAGAGAGACGCAGACAGACAGGAGGTTTACATGCATGGTGTCCTCGAGATCCCCATGCTGTTTATTAGAATGTGGCTCTAGGGGTCCTGCCCAGGTAGCTATTCTTGGACAGCACTGAGGTCAGCATATCAACAACAACAAGACCTTTACAGACCTGGGACCAGACCAACAGTTGGTAAAGTACACTCTTTGCAGGGAGGGCCTTCATGTGTTTTTGTGTACATTCTTACAATATCAATAAAATATCAGTTTCTCCCGTTTACAAATTGACACAAAAAAATAAACTATAAAAACAAAATGTAATATTAGTAATGCTGATGAATCTGTAATTAGCCTTTGTTAATCCCAGGAGGGTAAATCATTGTGCTTGCCTATTTTCATAGAGAGGTCAGAGGTCAGGATCAGCTAACGTGTTAGCAAACAGTTGCCTATTTATACATCCAGCAGACACAGAGCGACATTATCATTCATTTGGAGTCGTGTTACTGGCCGCCTGACAAATGTTAATCAAATATTTTATAATATTTATTTAAAACATTGTGTTGAGCTGAGGGGAACAGCAGAGTTGGTGATAATTCTCTGTGGGTGACCCCTTTCATATTACACATAGTCAGTTTTCTACAGTGTTGATGTAAAGATGTTGATTAAAGATATTGCATCTTTAAATCAAGGCGTCTGTTTAATTGCTGATATGTGTATATCTTATGTTATTTTTCTTGAAACAACAATTTCTTGAAAGGAAAAATGACATTTGATTCAGTAAAATTCAAGAAGAAGACATTGATTTGTTTTAGAGAGAAAAAGAATTATCTGAACCCGCAAAAATGTATTTGAGGACTTGATTCTGTTTTAGTGTGGACACAAATGCTCCTCTGTGTTGCACATGTGATGAGTTACAGCCCATCACTGAGCTTCTGGTAATTACTGGCAGCTTGACATGACACAGAACACCAACACTGCCTGACCCCCCCAACCCCTCTGCCCTCAGCCAGGCTTGTCTTGCCCCAGCGGTGGGTCAACAGCCCATGACAGTGGATGAGCAGGGCTTGGGCTAGTGATAGCCTCAGCCTGTGACACTGATGAACAGACTGCTGCCCTGTGTTTTACAAAGTGTCCCCAGTGAGCAGGCAGCAGTGGAGAACATCCCTCCATCCCTTGTCCTGAGGGGGGTGACACAGAGGCCTGACAATACACTTGCATACTCACAACCACCAACATGCATAGGCACTGTACATGTATACACACACACACACACACACACACTCCCACAAGCAAAAGACCAGATATTTCCTTGTCCTAACTGCACTGACTGTTTATTCTGTTTTCCAACCAGACTGAGACCTGCAGTCAGTCAGTCAGCCTGCTGAGACCAGTGGAGTTGTGTGTTTTCAGTGAAAAGGCCTCAACTCATTGATCTCTGCTGGGAGTTACACTGGCTTTTATCTGATGAGACGATGGCTGCTCCGCTGTGGGCTGCTGCTGTTTAATGAAAACCTCTTTAACCCTGTAAGAACTTTATTGAAACTGTTTCGCTCTGTGACAATATGACTCGATGGGACTTTTAATTGGCATCATGCAACATATTGAACACTTACAGTCATGTTGGCCTTCACAGCAAAACGATTCCTTAGATGGGGTCACCTCTCCCCCGTGGGAGAAATACATACAGTATAAATGTGTAGTTTCAGTCTTTCAGTCACTTGCATTCTGGATGCAAACAAATGCAATCTTTTCACACTCAGATACATTGGAATAGAGCATGTCAAACAGCCTACAAGAGGGGGCGACATAAATTATATCTTATTAGTATTTTATTATTGGCTTTCTACTACTATAGTCAATTTATACTCATGATTTTTTATTTTGCTATTTTTCATTATTATCATTATAATGTTATTTATTTGTTGATTTTTTTTCTGTCTTCTTTTCTTTTCTTTTACCCTTTCTCTCGACTTCTTTTTGGATGATGATGAAGATGATGATGACACATAGTTGCCTCAGGCTGAAGTGTATATATGATGGGGTGTTGGTTGGTGCTGCTTTGTGTCTGATGAAGATCTGATTCATTGAAACGTTGCACAGCAACAGTGAATAAAAATAATTGGGAGCAAAGATCATTGTGCCGGTTCAACTTTTTGCCAAGAGTTTTTTTGAATGTGAATTTGAATACTTTTTTCCTCAGTTAGTGTGAAGTGAGAAAACCTTCAGCTCCACTTAAACAGCAGTCGGACACTGTGGTTATGCTGGGAAGCTCCATTCTCTTGATTAATCAGTAAAGTGATAACAATACAATCCAGATGAAAGTTTAATAAAAACACAGAACATGCACAGAGAGCCCACAAGTAATTTGTGATTTCCTTCACAAAGAGAGAGACAGCACGACATGAGTGAGGTCCCTCCAAAAGCTCCCTATGAGGATCTAACCAGATATTCCAAAGTGTCTCTGTCATTTGATGGAAAAAAGCAGCTTTCTGTTGTGTCTCTCAGTGATGCTGCAATGTCCACACCAACTGTTCAACGTAACAGCTGCTGAAAATGTGAGGACCCAGTGTATTGACAGTCCGAGTGATGATATATAAGGAAGATAATGTGAATGAGGGATTTTCAAAGAAAGACATTCACATTCAACACAAACAGTCCTCTATAAAAAAAGACTAAGAGACTACAGCCACGCTAGCGGCTCTGTGAAGCTGTTGCTGAGCTAAATGCTTACTTCAGCAAGCTAACACGCTCACAGTGACATCTTGGTTTAGCATGTTAGCATGTGTAGATGTTGAGATATTACACTGGGTACACGAAAACCTTGACCTGCTGGTGGTGCTAGAGAAAAAGTCAAGGAATCACCAAAGTCATTGGGACTCGTTGTCTTGCAACCATGAATGTCTGTAACAAATCTTTCAGGGCAAATAGTTGTTGAGATATTTCAGTCTGGACCAAAGTAGTGGAGTAACTGACCGACAGACCAACCATGCCATCCCAAATAATATGTGGTAGTTCACCTGTGTGGGCACTGTTTCCATAAGGTTGAAACAAACAAACAAAAAAGCCAGTGTGTTTCAATCATCATTCAATTTAATCATTAAATGAATGCCGGTGCTGTACTGTGCATATTTTTTTTAAATGACGGGATTCAGCAGTAAAGTCAATGATAACTTTTACAGTATATAAATGAGGTCTCAGGTGACTTGTATTTTAGATTTTAGATCTGGTGCCAAGGTTTCAGGTTGAGTTTATGGCAGGCAAAAACATCTGAGAGACAGGCTCGTACAACTGTTAAAGACTTTTAAACCTTTTTCAGCCAGGAAATCAAACCAGTCTCGCTCCTTGGAGCTACACCATTGACTCCATTTGTAAGTCCACTTTGTAGGAGATTAAGTACATTTACTCATATACTGTAGCACAGTTCCAAGGAACTTCTACTTTTATTGGAGTATTTACATTTTATGCTACTTCAAACTTCAACTCCCTTGTGGGTTACTCCAGCCATTAAAATATGATGCAGTGTAAGTGTGGCTAAAATTAGCTCCATCTGGATGGGCTATATTAAAATTGTGGTAAATAAATGCATCAGTAGTAATTATCTTATAATATAATGTATATTATAATTTAACACTCCATTCTGCTTATTTTTAATTGTGATACAAGTACATTTTCCAAAAGATACTACTTTTGTACTTTTACTTAAAGCAGCTCTGTGGAACTTTTAATTTTGTGTTGATTTTGGCGGTTCCTGTGGACAAAGGCGGAAGTGTTTCACCTAATGTTAGGTTACATGTTTCCTCCGTTTCACTCCCTGCTGCAAGGAGACTATTGCTCCGGGAGGAGAGCGGGCGGCAGCTCCGGAGACGGACCTTCAGTTAGTGGCCGAAGCAACTGGAATTCATCCAGAGCAAACCCCAGCGCCGTTTTGTCTGATGTCGCGGAAAAATCTGACCTGGTGGCAGGTATTAAGAATAACTATTAGAAACTAATAGAAATAGCCAATCTTCTGGCTGTTGGTCTTGTTTGCTTATGTTGGTTATATAGAGGCATCGGTATTAAATTGAGACCGTTTCATAACCAGTTAAAAACTCTGTACAGTACTTTTAAGCAAAGCATGAGAATACTTCTCCCATCACCGTAAGTCCCACTTCACTTCACTTTAATGGCCACGTTACCAGAGTTGGTGGTATTTGTTTTTGGTACAGGATGGGAAAAAAACTCAGTATATAGTCTCAGCAGTGCAACAAATAGGCAGACATAATATATTACACAATAAATAATAATCACAATATTCCTAGACAATGAAAAGCCGCATGCATCACAATGCAAGATGTAGGAATTAGGAATTAAGAGCACTGATCCTTGTTGATTTATGAGCAACAAGAGTCGAGGTTTAACTTTGGGTCCCTCACTCAAAGTTAAAGAAGCAGAAAGTTAGAGGAGGATGGTGACGATGAGGACAAAGAACAAAAAGAACAGAAAGTACATACAGCACAGTAGATGAAGATGAGTGTGTGTGGGTGGCATGAGTAACTAAATTCACACTGCCTGACTCGCTAATGAAACTATTAATTGAATAAATGGAGAATGTTGTTTTGATCGCCATCTCAGTGGTCCATGAAATGAGTGACTGTACTGTGTGTGTGTGTGTGCGTGTGTGTGTGTGTGTGTGTGTTTGTGTGTGTGTGTGTGCCTGTAAATCTGTGCAGCTGCCCTTGCACGCATTTGCATGTGTGCGACCTCTTCTGTATGTGTGTGCGTGAGTGTGTGTACTTGTTCAGCAATGTGTGCCACAACAGAGTGACAGTGCGCCCCGTAAGCACATTTCCAACAGGCTAATTAAAGCTCCTCCGGAATAAGGCCAGGCTTATTAACATCTCAACACGGCCACTAAAGCCTGCTCATAACCCAACAAGGATCAATGCTCTTCATTAGGGCCGGACCCAATACTGCTGCCCTGCCAAGCCAACCTAGCCACCCAAATGAAGCCTATAGGGGAAATGCAGAGCTGGTGAAAATGCAGAAAGAGAGGGAGAGAGGGAGAGAGAGAGAGCAGTGACTGGCAGTGTGTTTGTGTGTTTCTGTGGGTGTGTCACTTTGTATTTTATAGTTTCTTGGGGAGGAAATGGTCCTTACATATTAATGTGAGGAGATGCAGTGATGGTATTAATGATATTCTGGATATAAAGCTTTAAATTGACCATACAGTGCAGCTTTCAGTCCACTGACCACACAGTCTCCGACTCACAGACTATTTTTATAAACTCTATTTTTGCTCATGCTTATCTTACATGTTGTGATGCTATACACAATTTAGCATCAAGACAAAGTAGTAGGATATTTGGCTCTATTTTATTGGTGAATTTGGGATAAGCTGCAATATGAATGCAATATGACCATTTAAAGGATAAGGCTGGTGATTTTCTGTATTTTTCATTCTATCACAGTCCATGAATAGACCCCAATCAACTATGAATTGATTCTCCTATTCAAAGCTTGATATACTGTATCTTTTTCTTCTGTGGCACAGAGCTCTAAACTCATCAAACTCATCTGGGTGACACGTTCCTTCGTTACGATGAACATGGACACTGTAATTTATTTTGGGTCAACCCCACATACATCATCCTGCTGCTGTAAATCATCAGTAGCGCCCTGCTGTTCAAACGAATATTTTGACATTTCGGAAAGTATCTTTATTCGCTTTCTTGCAGAGAGTTAGATAACGACATCAGTGTCACTCTAAAACTTGTACGCTAGCCAGGAGACGGCTAGCTTAGCTTAACATGAAGCTTGAGAAACAGCCAGAAACGGCTAGAAACAGTCCAGCACATAACTCATAAGCATCTTGGCGTTTATACACTTTGGTTTTTGTACGGATTAAACAAACAAAATATAACATATTAATTAGTGAACTTTAGAGGTGCTGGTAGGCGAATGTTTCCAGTCTTTATGCTGGAGTGTCCTGGCTCTAGCTTCATATTTTACGTACAGACATGAGAGTGGTCTTACTCTTGCCATCTACAGTAATGGCTTGTGTACAAAGGAGGCACTTTAGCCAGTTTCTATTTTAATCAATACAGCTTTCTACAGGCAGTGTGACGGATTGTGTTTTACTCGCTCTTCATGCTCATAACCTCAACCCGAAGCATAATTTTAGACTTCAAGTATATTCCTTTCCTTTTTAAGTGCATGACTACAGGGAGCGTTGCTAAAACACAGGTGACCTACTGTCAATACTGTCCCTGAATGCATCTTGTGTATATACTGATGGAGGACTGAAGCACTGCTGCTGTGGTACCGATGTGCTGCTTTCATTACAGAGCCTGTGTAGGTCGTTGTGTAAAGAAAGTGATTAAATTTATTTCCCAAAATGTTGAATTATGCCTGTAAGTAAGTTGCAAACATTCAAGGCTTTTGTTGATAATGAGAAGTATAAAATAACAACTTTATTATCTAATGCTCTTCTCTTTCCTTCCATTTTGGTCTCATTGCTCTGTGTTTAGTATTGGCATCTCTGTCCATAGTCTGTTTCCACATCATTCCATCCGTTTTCTCTCTATGGACATTTATTCCTGGCTTTCCCCTCATCTTCCTCTCTCACCCTTTCCTCCCTGTCCTCTCATCCACGTCTCCCAGTCTCCTCAGGTCAGTCTTTGAGGCTGGTTCAAAGCAGCAGCTGCTGCAGTGTTTTCCTTTGGCTCGCCGACCTGCTGACACTCCCAAAGATCAGAGGTAACACTTGGTCTGCGCTCCGCTCCTTCCTGCTCTCCCTCAGCAGAAAAAAAAAAAAAAACTTCCTTCACTCTACTCCATCAATTAATAATACTCTCCCATGGGAGTTATAGCTTGTGTACATAAGCAGCACATACACTCACACACAGCGTGAGTTTTTTTCTTCCCACTCCTGTACATAAAATTAGTAATTCATTTGTAGGGGGAGCAGATTTACCGACGTGCAGGCAGGAACATATTTCCTGGGTTCCCCCGAGGGCGTCGTTGCTGACTCGTGTCATATTTACTGTGTAATTGATTTTTAAACACACTCGTCTCTCTCTATTCCTGCAATACTATTTTTTCCGCTTTCCCCTGTTGCCCACAGCAATTGATCCTTCCAATCTGACTGTGCACCTCTATATTCATCTCTTCATTATAAGATAAACATCATCACCCCTGCATTTCTGTCTTTCTTTATATATTGGTTTCTTTTCTGCCCCTCCCACCTATCTGACAGGAACATCTTAGAGGAGGAAGATGGTAGGATAGAGGGGAATAGAGAGAGAACTGGGGCTTTTTATAGGAGTGAAGGGTGAATGAGAAGAAGGGAGGGCATGAATGAGGAGGGCCAAGGAAGATGGATGGAGAGACAGATAGGGACAGAAAGAGGGACGCGGTAAAAGAGGCTGGAGTATGCTTTAAACAAACTAGTTTGTACGATGTGTCTTCTGAAGAAGTTTGAAAGCAGAAGTGTTTGCAGCTGTTCAAAAGGTGGAGTGAAAAGTCTGCCATCATAGACAGGAGTGCGCTGCAATAATCGTTCAAATGGAGGTAATGAAGAACACTTTCAGACACTTTGTCAGGACTTGGTTGTACACAAAATGTTGAAATGTTGACCTGATAATGCAGCTAGATGAAAAGTTAAGACTTAACTGAAGTTATTACATTTTTCCAGTAAATCTCAATCTCAATAGTTGTCATTTCACTCAAAACCACAGATGTCAACCTGGTGGCACAAGAGGAAAAGTCATCTTCTGGGGATCATGAACGTCAGTTAAAAATCTGGTGCCAGTCCATTTTGTACAGTAGATGTTAAGATATTTCACAGTAAAATGTGACCTACTTGCTAAAGGAAAACTCAGGGAATCATCAAAGTCATCAGGATTTATCCTCAGGCAACCATGAATGTGCAAAATTTCATGGAAATCCATGAAATAGTTGTTGAGGTTTTTTAGTGTGGACCAAAGTGGTGAACTGACTGACCAACCGACCTGAGACCAGAGGGAAGACATTGCCATCACCAGAGCCATGCTGCTAGCATGGCTAAAAAAAGAACTTGAGAGAGAAGATCAAATCCTGCGTACTTTCTCAGCTCCACACACCGGGCCAATCGTGATGTAAAGTGGGCGTGTTTGTCAGAAACAGCCCCCACAATATCACGTCGGGAGTGTGTGGGGGGAGGAGGTTCCAGACACTTTTAGGCCAACTGACAAGAACTTTAAGCATACTGACGCCTTAAGGTTGATTTATAGTTGTACACTAAGGGGTTACATTGTAGCTATGGAGCTTACCCATGCACCCGCCGTAGCTACGCCGTAACTGACGTGTACCTCCTCGAAAATGCAACTACACATTGAGGCTACCGGACCACATGGGGACCGCGGGAACTTTGATTGGTCAGCATGGGCTGCTTGTATTGTCTCCTACAAGTTTCTGATGCCGGTGGAGATTGCTGAGAGGGAAGACAATATCATGCAAGTTTAAAAAAATACTCAGTAATCTTCTCATTTCCAGTAACACACAAATAATCCATATGTAGCCCACCTATCCCTACTTTAGTCAGGAAAGGGCCCTGAGTTCTTTCTTTAAATTAATTTAATATCTATATACATTTTAATTGTCTTGAGTCCCCTTATGTACCTTTAATGAACTGCGGCCACTATTATTAGATTTTGTTTCAACGAACTATCACTAATATTTATACTTGAATACCTCTAGAGAAAGGAATAACCAAACATCACACTGTAATCAGTTTTAGAAATAATAAATGTCTCTTATTTACTTTTGAAAGATGAAAAATAAACACAATAAAATAAAGTTATTGTCCCTGGAATTTCCCTCTTCTCTCTCAGTAACTTGAGATATACAGCATCAACAGGAAACAACACAATGAAATGTGTGTGAAAATGAGTTTCTTTCCCCTTGAAATCACACTTTTTCTTTACCTTCAATAACTCATTAGTTATAGCAATAATCTCCTTAACAGGAAACAACACAATAAACAAAATTCACAAAATTTCAGGTAACCTTCAAATTACGGTAAGTTCACACCAAGCACAGTGGGCTCACACTCACCAAACACACACACACAAAAGAACCTCCGTTGCAGGCCTGAGAGGCCCAAAACTATCTGGCCGCTACACTCAAGAGAGCGATAAAAAATAAAAGACGGGTACCTTGGTTAAGAGTTCTGAGTCCAGTCTGCAGCTTTTGCCAGTCTCTCAGTCTCCACTGAAGAACCGGGTGGCAAGTAGATTTCCAGAGATGGCGTGATCCATCTCGCGTAGTCCAAGGAACTCAGACCGTGGACTTGATAGCTCGAAGCACAGTCTGATACCCTCAGGGTTTTCACGTTGAAAACGGTGAACTGAAGCCTCTAGCGTCAGCTGGGTTGGCTGTACTGTGGCTAAGAGTCCATTCACTTTGCTAATGAATGCTAACAAAACACTCAGTTGGCTAATGAGCTAAAATACACACGTAGCTGATACACACACGTGAACAACTGTATGACCAACTTCAAGTGGAAACATCTCCAGCTGCTCGCAGACATAATATTTATAACTATACAACCGTATCTTTTTAAACATATTTATTACACTGTACCCTTTTAAACTTTCATGAAATAGCTTTTTAACCATATTAACCAATGCCTTTATCTTTACATCATTTTTATTACAATGTGTGGCATTTTTTTAACCTAGAAACATATAAACCATTTCCACTGCAAAACTTGTGCTCACTGTGATCCTCACACTCACAGTGAATGACAGAATGTAAACACAGCGGCGTAGTCTCAAATTCAATAACGATACAAGGGGAACCTTCCCACTGTGGCTCAAATCACAAAGTGAAAGAATATATACACATGTAACATGTAACTGTGGGGAATATAATTAAAGCACAATAGAGCCTGATCATGTACGATACATTTGTCTAGTTTTGCAGTGCTATCAATGGGAGAAATCCACTGAAATGTAAATCCTATCTAGGGACTGCTGTTAGTCCCTTGTGTCAACTATAAATCACGCTATAAAAGTCAAGTAGGAGGTGCACATTTCAGTGGTTTCACTATAGGAGTAATTGTGCAATCAGGAAGTATCAGAATAGAGATCAGAGAGAGAGTAGCACCGGAAATGAAGGGAAGGGAAAGGAAAGGAATGGAAAGGAAAGTAGAGGAGAGGAAAGGAAAAGAAAGGAAAGGAAAGGAAAAAAGGGATAGGAAGACGAAGGATAGAACAATCATGAAAGAAAAGGAGAAGGAAGGAAAATAAAAGAAACAGGTGCAATTAAAGTAGAAGGGAACAGAGGACGAGTGGAGAGCAGAACAGGGAGCAGGAGACCAGAGAGCGAGGCCCTCCTTCCTTAGGGGAGGTGCAGGGCTCTTCTAATCAATCCATGGATGCATTGTAAAATCAATGCTCTGTATAATTAGGGCAATCCAAGGGTAAAAAAAACACCCTGCTCTGCATTTTGCCTCCGTCTGCACTCAGTCTTTGCTTTCTCCTGTAATAACGCCTTCATCGTAAACGGCTTCAGGTCACAGTTACATTATTCCAAATTGGTTGGAATAATTGAAAAACCTCTAGGTCCTCGCTATATGACTTGTCACAAAGTGCAATAGCCTCAAAGGTAACAATGTGCCATGATAAACTTTAGCCAAGCCCATTCTTTTAAACAGCCTGATGGTATTTTCTAATAGTTCTGCCCCAGCCGAGCCGCAATCGATAAGTTCTCCCAAACCTACTCATCTTGTTTTTCTTCTTCCCACCACTGAACAGTAAGGAACTCCACCACAGGTCCCACACATGCATTTACACACATACTTTCCCTTTTAGAGTTGTCATCCTTTCCTTTTTCAATTCCTTTATTGGAGATGGGGATGAAAATGGTTACTCTCCACACACCATTGCCCTTTTATCCTGTCACTATTGAAATATTCATGCGTTCAACTCAAGACTGGGACAAACTTCACGGCTGTTTGATATGTGTATGCCAGGTTCATGTATGTATAGTGTGTGAAAAACAGGAGAAGTACATTTTTCTGCTGAAAATGAATTTTGTTATGGTTGGACAGACACAGTGGGCCCTCATAGAGCATATATTTTGATCCACCATAGCATCACAGTCAAGTTGTTTCTGATAGTTTCGGGTTCAAATTTACACGACTAAAGACACAGCTATTAAAATGAATTAAGGTAGCACAGTGAATTGAACACCAAAGCAATTGCTCGCCACTGCAGAGACCTAATAATAGTAAAAAATAATAGATCCATGAGTTTAAAGGCTTATCGGATGCTAAAAACACTGCACTTTTTAATACAGCAAGCATTTTACAACTCTGGAAAATTATCCTGAGAACAATCATTTTATCCTCCGTTGTAATGATCAGAATGATTTAAAGAGAACAATCATACCATTCGCATTACAAAGTAATCTACCAAGAATGTGCACTTTTATGATTGGCCCACGATTGAGCCAGGGTCAGTTCTTTTCTTGTAGGAGCCTTCCACTGTGGCCTTATTGAAATGAATGAGGGGGCTGTGTTTTTTCACATTGTGCTGTTGCCTGTCTGAAGATGGCCTTAACTCACACCCCAGCCAAGAGTGGGAGATAGCAGCAACAAGGACTGCAGGGGGAATTGGGCATTCCAGATAGCGAGAAAAAGGGGAAGCACTCTGAATTTTCCAGCATGTAATGATTTTACTATTGTACAGTCTTGTGTGGTACATACCGTAAATGTACTTTTGAAGGTACAAATAGTATGTGTACAAAAATTGACCTGTAAGTAAGGGAAGTAAGGGTACCCTAGGGTACTTGTATAAGGTACTTCCCCGATGAGTGGCGGAGTGCTTTGGTTTACAGATGACAACCACTGCAAATCACATGAGATTAAGAACACGGATGATCATGGTTCAATTGACCAGTCACTAAACGCTTCCCCCGAACAATGATTGTCCATTCAGTGCTTAGCAACCGTAATTAGGCAGGGCAGGCCAGTCGAGCTTTGGATTTCTTTACATGTTGAAGCAGTGTGTATGGGGCTTGAGTGAGAGTTTGAAGGGTTGTGTCTTTTTTAGCCTCTCCAAAACCTAAAACACAAGAGTGTAAGGAATGGATTAAACAGTGTGATTATCTACTCTAACATAGCCAAGGAGCCAAGGAGTACATCATTTACAAACTCATTTGTTATGTTATGTTTATTTTTGAAGAAGATATCTGTGTCTTTAGGTGGGGTCGAGGTCCAATATGGGTCAACTTTGAGGGCCTCTGTCTCCTGAATGGTTGGTAATTTAAACCTCATCCTAACACTCTTTCATATAAGTTAACATGTAGGAAAAAAGAAATGTGCTCAAATCGAAAGGGGTGAGGTCAGAAAGTGATTTCTTACGGAATGCCCCACCTGTCAGTTTCTCTGACATCCTTCACTGTTTTGATTTCACAGTTCATTCATCCTCTCTCTCATTGGTTAAAACTGGTCCAGTCACGTGGATACACACTCTCCTGTTAATTCCACCCACTCTGGTAGATCGGTGTGTGTTCCCACTGATGTCACCATATGATGAATGGAATAACCCAGGCCCAGTATCACTCTTTGTCCCAATAATAGTAGTTTAACACCGTTTCCTGGTTCCACAACACTGAGCGCCACTGAGGCAAACACTGTTAGTGCTGACAGTGGAGTGATGTCTTTCTCATTGAATACCTATGAAGTCCTCTAGATGTCCATTAATGATAGATTCCATACGTAATAAAAACAGGGCCGACCCACCACTAATCCATAATGGATTGCCAGGCAGGGCCTGAAACTGATCCAAAACCCTGTCTCTACCACACACACACACACACACACACACACACACAAACACACACACAAACACACACACCAGCACATTTGCAGACACATGCACATAAAAACAGAGTCCTCACTCATCCCACTGTGTTTAATCTCTCTAAGTGTTTTTCCACTCCTCCTTCCTCCCCATCTTCCTTCTTTCCCTCTCTCCCTCTGAGCCACACCTCACCCTTCTAGATGTTACCACTCATACTGCCATCAGCTCCTCCCTCAAACGGAGACACCGACACTCACTTCTCTGTAATGCCTCTGTCTTCTCTCCGTCATAAATCCCTCCCTTTATTGCTGATGCTGGTGTCTGGGTTAAAAGATATGGCGGTACAGTGCACCAAATCACTTATTAGATTAGATTGGTGCTTCGTTAGAAAACAAATAAACCAAACCTTCACACACTGTATTTATACCGGGGCCTTTGTTTGCTATGGTCTCCGCTCTCCCTGTGTTCTATAAACACACTGACTCTCTAATGTGAGCTGTATTGAACCGTACTGAGTTGAGCTGCATTAAGCTGGCTGAGTCATTTTAAATCTGTTTAATGCAGAGTTATGCACAAATATTAATGTACAGAAATAAACCCCTGCTTTTTCTTTTTAAAACATAAGGAGAAGCAAGAAAATGTTGGTCAATTTTATTTGATAAAGCTGATGTTATCCCTCCAACTTTGTCTTCTCCAATGCAAGAGATTTGCATTTCCATTAGCTGGATAATTTGGGAGATTAGTTGTTTGTTTTTTTCCAGATCATTATACGTTACTTAGTTACAATAAAGGTATCAGAGCCACTAAGAGTGGGTCACGCTGCATTTGGTGTACATCAAGAGAAAAACAAGCATTGTTGCCTTTTAGTTCTGGTCCGGTTCAGAGTTTTTACTGACAGTAAACATGATGTTGTACAGACTGACAGGTAACTCATTCATTGGACATATTTGGCGACTGTCATCCTGCATCATCAGCAACACATGGACATGTGGAAAAATCTCATTCTGGTGACTGACAGCAGTTCATGCAGGACCTTGTATATCATAAATAGGCTTTTTTTTTCCACTACAGGAACTTAATGAACTATAACTTAAGGTGTAGCCATTGTCTGCGTTTTGTTTCAAATATTCTCCCACCGCTTTGTTCCTGAACCTAAATTTCAGCACTGCTCAGTACGTGGTACTAAATCCAAGTTCCAGGTAATCGGGGGGGG
>NTHP01000199.1:147063-162310 GCA_003416845.1 Oplegnathus fasciatus | reverse complement strand
TGCATGGTGAGAAAAAAAAAAGGTAAGAAAGAGAAGGAGGAAAAGTGGGTGAAGAGGGGAGGCAGAGGGGAGGCAGAGGGGACCCAGCGACACCTGTCATTCCCGGTTTGGTTTATGGACGTCAGTGGCCGGCCGGGTCGCAGCGCAGCGCCACTCTGCTCAAGCGTTTGGTGGACTCAGCAGAATGGGAGATCACTCACCAGGAGCTGACCTTCAGGATCTGGGGGGAGGGAGGGATAGGGGAGGCACTTCTGAGGTGGGAGGGACATAGGGGAGGAAGGAAAGAGGAGGCAGCTCGTTAAGAAAGAGGAATAGATGAGCAGAGAGGTGAACAAGGAATATTTTTACGTTATGGCGTTACGGTTACGTGCTTACTTTTTTCAGTGAAATAAGTAAATAAGGGATTACGATTTCAAATTCCAACCCTATTACCAGACAAGAAAGCTGATGTTTGACAATTCTGGCAAACCCCGGATTACATTCACCCTTATTTTCCACCTTGCTACATATAGGGCACACTACTTTCTGCATTGGCACCGAACATTGGCATTGGACGTTAATTGCTAGGGATACTGATCTGCAAAGTCAGTGATTACATTACAGTTGTTAATCACAGTGACACCCAGTTGGGTGGTTGGCTTGTTTGTTTTACAGGGACTTGGATGGGTGGATTGATATTAATTCTGTCTTGTTCAGTGGAAATGCTAGTCCTGGTCATGTTAGCTTGACGCAGGGGCTGGAGGTGGGTAAGGTGGCAAGCCTTGGCCAAAGAGAGGAGAAACACTCCTTCCAACAAGTTGTCTTATTTGCATGTTTTGTCTCGCCAGCCCACAGCTTCCCAGTGAGGACGGGACTTCTGGAGAGGAGCATGCAGTCAGCAGGGCTCAGCTAGCTGGTCAGAAAGTACTGTACTTTCAAACCATAGGCTGGCTGTTGGACACGTGCTCTTCTACACAGAAGATGCGACGTGTTGGTGCGGCCTCTGCTGCTGTTGGAGGCACCTTTGACTAAGCTTGGCTGAGTAACGGAAAGTAATGTAACAAGTCACTTCTGACTTTGACTTTGACTGGAATCACTTTTCAATGAGTAATTAATTAAATTTTTCAAGTAACTTGCTAAACACTTCTAACAACCCACTTAACTATAGAATTGTTTTTTTTAACAAACAATCCTTTAGACATCCAGGTGCTCAGAACCATAAATATAAAAGATTTAATAAAGTCGCTTGAGTCCTTATTTTTACAGACAGTAGCAAAACGCACATATATTTTTTGGAACATTACAGTGACCCGGTCATTGTCCATAAATAGAAAATGCGGTCTTCTAAGTAATGATTCATTTATTAAATTAAAGGATCAGAGACAGCAGGTGATTATTTCAGATCATCATGTATCATTAGTGGCATGTGCGAGGTCGGTGTCTTTGCTCATCTTTGCCCTCATGAAAATTGTTCATAATGACAAAGTCCTCCAGATTAAATCATAGATTGAACATATTTCATCCACAAAGTTATCTCAGCAAGGGAAAGCATGTGTAGAGCAGCAGATACGGGGAAAAGGGTGCATGGGAAAATGAAACGGGAGAAGAGAAAGGCATGAAAGAAAGCAGAGAGGGTGATAAATTTACACCCAGAATAAGTGTCTAAAAAGCTGCCATGTTTTATGAAATGCACCCATAAGCTACACTAAGTGAAATGCATTAAAGAGGTTGTGATTTGCCTCTGAGACCATTAATAAGGTAAAATACACGCATGGCTAATTTATTAACGTATGCCTCGTGACATTCATTACCACTGAGGCAGCAGCCCTCAGCTCTTCTGGTGTGGCTCAAACATATGCATACATACACACACATACACACACGCACACACAGGAGGTTCAGGACAGGCCTGGTTTGAGTGATACACCTCGGGCTCTTTGCAGTTAAAAGTGTCATCGTAATCGATTGGAGGAGCGGAAAGACAAACTGGAAACTGTCCAAATTACAAATTGAACGGAGAATCCTCTTAGCCAAAACTTTCAACGTTTTACCAAACAATTAATTTTAATGAGCCGACTGTCCGTTGTGCAGCGAAGACCACCCCTTCCTCCTTCTCTTTCTCTCCCTCTCTATCTTACTTATTCTCTGTCTCACTGAAATGGTGGAAACTTGCTGATAGGGGTGGAACAGTAAAACAGATTGGAACGTCTCTATTCTCCCATAACTATTTGGCTGACCAGAGGCTGACCTCACTATTATCACTCAACATGCGACAGGGGAAATTGCTAGACCAATTTAGAAGTTAAAGATCCTCTCAGCGGTGGTTCTGGACCTGTGGTCGATGGTCTTTGTTTGGGGACAGATAGAAATCTGTGCGTAATGCAGGACCAATACATTCATATGGAGATGTGTGTTCAAACAGAGACAAGATTCAAAACACGCTACCCTGATAATAAAGTTCGGACTGACTCTCAAGTATATCACACCAAATTAAAAATATGTAACAATATGTATAACAAGAGTTTACAGACATAAGTTCTAACATGTGCTAACATGCTCACAAAGACAATGCTAACATGGTGATGTTCAGCAGGTAATGTTTAGCATGTTCACAATTTTAGTTTGGCGTGTTAGCATGCGAACATATACTATTTAGCACTAAAGCACAGCTGAGGCTGATGGGAGTGTCATTAGTTTACAGATATTTAATTAGAAACCAAAGTATTGGACAAATTGAAAAATTTACCTGATGATGATGCTAGATGAAAAGTCAGGGGATCAGTCAGGGGAAAGTTATCACAATTCATTCAACCTGCTGGTGGCGCAAGAGGAAAAGTGAGGAGATCACCAAAGTCATTGGGATTCATCATATGAGGACCATGGGTGTACAATATTTTTATGGCAACCCATCCAGTAGTTTTTGATTTATTTCAGTCTGGATCAACGTGGTGAACCAATAGATATATGAATAACAACAGAAGGCCATGGCTCTAGGCACCTACACATTTCCGCACTTTCCTTTGTGAAGGTTGTTGGGACTGTCAGAGAGACACTTATTCAACTTTATGATGATTTCTGTGGCTGTGGTTTGTGCTGCTGTTGTGTGGGGTTGCATGATATTGCCTTATATTGTACAATGTCTATTTCTGTTACTTTGTCCACTCCCATTATCTGAAAGTGTGGACAAAATAAAAGCAACAAAACTACCTCAAAAGTGTATCAGACACTGTATCATCAACAAATAAGTTCAAGGTAATCAAAAACCCGGATTACGTTCAATGACATTTTATTCTGTTCAGCCAGCATTTAAATTCTGTGCACAACAGCTACAGTATGGTTAAAGGTGCCCGTGGAGTTTTCTTGTAAACAAACAAAAGCTATGTTTACATTCAGTGTTACTCACCAAAATACCATTGTGTGTATCCTTGAGGTCAAACATGCTGAATACATTAACTTCCTCATAAAACATTTGCAAAGCCAATTTTAAAAGTATTTTACTGAAAATCCTGCATTGCTTACATCCATGTTTACTAGTTAGCAGTCTTCTTCTACCCTGCCTTTGCTGGTTTGCTGCATACCCTGTGCATCAGTGGAATAGTGTGAAACCATTGGCAGGAATGATTTGGTTGCCTCACCTGTGTGCACATGCACGATACAAACTAAATGAGGACCCACTCATAAAAATGTTGCTCCATAGCCCTACTAGAGGTCAGAAACTCCACAGCCATAGTCTCATTGTTGCTAGGATAGAAGGTTTGTCAAAGTCTGTTTATAGTGTGTCTTTTAGACTTAGCCAGTCCTCAGAGTGTTTATTTAGTACAGTTTAAGCTACAAGAGTTTCTGATGGAAATGTGAAATGTGTTTTGCTGCCACAGAGGAAATAAATTCCTGACAAGTGAAAACGAGTCAAAACCATCTCCAGACTTCTTCACTGCAGAAGCAGATCAGGGACCAAATCTTCTGTCAAGCAGCCATTACCAGTGTCTGATGAGGAGCTAAATCAAAAAGTATGAAAATTGCTAACTGCCGGAGAAAATCATTCTGACCACTTCCAAGAGCCTGACAGGAGAGTGCGAGTATGTGTCTGACAGACAGAATGAAATATAAGCTGCACCTGAAAACATACTTGGACAAGCTACACACATGTGGGACTTGTGTTCTTCTTCTGATAGTATCTTGTGGAAAAACTTTCCCAATCGGACTGATAAAGTGTTTCATACCAGATTCAGAATAATAATACAAATAATACATAATCACATATATATATATAATGATTAAAATTAACCCCACTTTTACCAGCTGCCACCTGAGTACTTCTGCCACCACTGGTTTAAGATTAGATCAACATTGTGGTTAGAGTTAATTTAAAGGTGAATGTTAATCGGAGGTCTGTGACAGGATGCAAATTCTGTTCTTGTGCGCAAACGTCTGATGCACTACACACCCATCCACCACCACCACAACCTCCACGCTCACTTTGCTTAGCTTACTGTAAAGGGCATACCTTTTCCCACGTAGGCACTGAACACTGGCACCAAACGTAAATTGTGAGGTGTGGAATCAACTAATATGAACGATACTGGGCTGACAAAGGTAGTAATGAAATTACCATTTATTTGCATCATATTGTGTAGGTGATGATTTTATTATGTTGACTCTATAGCTCTTACAAAACTAGGTTGGAATTTATGGAGCAAAAATCACAGATTGACCCAACCATGGACTTAAAAAGATTGTGTTTGATAAGGTAATTTTAAATTCACAATGGAACAGAGACACAGACCCAGCAGGAAACAATTATTGGAAAATTATAATCACCTGATGTTCATTCATGTATTCTTATTCAAATCAAAGAGTTTTAAGAATTTCTGTTAGATTTATGTTAGCAGCATGTTAACAGCAAAAGTTGCATTAACAGATAAAACATATTTAAATATATGGTGACCTTGAATTCACTGTTGGAGCACGGTTTAAAAATTCTATTTGTATGCCCATACGCGTGCGCACAAACACACACACTCCACTGACACATACACTTTGCAATTCAGCAGCTGAAGCAGATTTGTTCAAAGCTGTACGAGTGGCGGAGCCAAATTGCTGACAGCTGTTCGGATATCAGAGCCTCACCACCACCACCACCTTCCTCCGCTGCTCTCATAACCAGCCCTCTCACCCTGCATGCACCCCTCCCTGGACTACGCACACACGCACAGTCCTCATCCCCTTCTGTCTCCTTTCTCACCCTGCTCTCCTGTCCTGCTCTCTTCCCGGCCCCTCCACCCACTGAAGCAGGGTATTGTATCGTTACATGACTGTGTTACTGTGGCTGGGGACTCAAACACACACGCCACGCACAAACATTGTTACATGCCAGTTTAAGTCAAACATAACTTACTCCAAAACAACGTGTATTCCAGTTAAAATTAGATTTCATATTTATATTTTAGAGGATATTATTATCTATAGTTGTGGAATATTTAATTTCAGGTAATTTCACTCCTGTGTAGGGTATGTTAAGCTATACAGCGCTGACAGAGTATGCATTAAGAGACAGGCTGCTTATGTGACTTCAGGCCCAAATCATTCTGATGTAGATGTGACATTAGTGAAGTTCCAGTTTATCAATTTACAGGATGACTACAGAGAGGAAGCGCAGTACTTCTCAACAACTGCTGGAGGGTTTTATCAAGAGTGAAACATTTGATAGAAATGATGTAGCTCCTCTACTTTAAAGTGAAAAATCTGTAAGATAATGACCCTATTAAAATCAAATCAGGAGGGAAGGGTGGCGTTGCAATGACTCGCTCGTGTCTCTGTGGTCTGATGTTTCCACTGGGGGTTTATGAGCTGGAGAGGCTGAGCTGAGGCCTCGTCCGGTCCTGATGATCAGCTGCATATCGACTCAGACCCCAGGGTCACACAGACAGGAATTAATCAATCAATATGCTCACCTCCTTAACAGTCATGTGTTTGTGTTTGCATTTCTTATGTGTGTGTGGTGGTATGGATGGGAGAAGCAGTGCTGCTGATGCTCATTAGGGAATGTAAAGCGGCTCTTACTGCTTGATTCAGCAATATTGGCTATCTGGATAGGATGCCAAGGGAAAGTGGACAGCTACTGCGGTTTATTTTTGAAGTTTGGGAAGAAAAATGTCTGCTTTGAAGACTCTCGAATACATATGGAAATTGGACTTTTTGATAGTAATCTTCCACATTCTGGAGCAAAAACACAAGAGCGATTTGAGTAATTTCACTGATGTATTTGATTGATTTACTATTTGTCCCTCACTCTATAAATGTGTGTTTTCTGTGCTGTGACTTGACTTGGATTTTATTATCCAGAGGAATAATATAAATCTGCAATTTCAATTTCTTGTAAAATCTTGGCTGACACATGCTATCATTTACATAGTTGAAGAATTTCAATGCAAAATGAGATATGGACTTATAAAAACAGATCTAATCCCTGACAAAATGAAGGTTGGTATATGGGTTCATTAGAGATAATTAGCATCTCAGGGTACTTTCAGTCCTAACCCGTTTGGTTCAGTTAAAAGAAACCCTGGTGCACTTGACTGGTTGGTGCAGTTCGTTTAGGCTGTTGTGAGAGCTGTCAAACGCACTCTGCTGCTGACCAAACAACCGGACTGAGACCTCCTGAAAAAGACTCTATTGGGCTTTAGTGCGGTTTGTTTGTGGAGTAAAAGTGGACCAACCACAGGAATTTTTGAAAGTAGATATGTGACTTTAGCATGACTTCAAAAGCTAAACTACTGTTAAATTCATCTGCTGATGGTGAGCTGTAAGCAAAGCGATCTCATAAGCGATCTGTATAAGCCATGTATATATTCATGTAAATCATTTGGTACCAATGGTAACATGTGAGTGCTGGGATTTTCCCTGATCAATCAGACAGTCAAAAGCAGCTAAAACTGCAGTCTGTTGTGCTTGTATCCTACTGCATGTACTTTGGAAGTCCATTAAAAAGTGAGCGTGTGATTTATTTTTATTTTTCCAAAAACACAAGAGCGAAAGTCGGGGGAATGGATTTAACGGTGTGTTTATCTACTCTACCATAAGCTGTGAAACCTTAGCATGCCCAACCAATTAGCTTACTACCTACAGCAGTTACTTAGCATTACTTTCAAAGCCAAGCAGTATATTAGCTACCTACCTTATTTTGTGGGGTTACAGGAAACGCTCCACTCAGAACTGACACATTCACTCTTTAGGAGTCGGCCCAGGATGCTACCACATCAGTTTGGGGTAACATTAGGATCTCTGTCCTGGTCTTTATAAATTTGGGGAAGTTGACACTCAGCAACCCCGGCCAAACGTGTCACCCAAAGTAGCTTTACATTTCCGAAAGTCATTGGTTAGTCCTTTCTCTGACAAAATTGATGTTTGTCTGCTAGAAGTGAGAAGCTGCTTTTGTAAACTTCTGTGTGAAATCAAAGACCAGTTGTTTCAAAAATGGTTATAAATTTCGATGGTAAATCTGTCATCGTTAACATTGTAAATGGCATTCTGTGCCATGTGACAATGGGAAGTTAGACAGGCTCAGTGAACAGTCAATTCTTCACACTCAATGAGACATTTTTAACCACAGAAAAAGATGTGACCCACCGGAAAATTGTTTCATATCCGGTCCAGTCATAGAATTATTGGTCACTTGTTGTGGTCCTTAAAGTAATTCTTTTTTTTTCTCTACCTTTTGCAGCCTTCACTGTAAAAGGCATCTCACTAAACCTTCTTTGTAAATGCAGAAGGACAGGTTTGACCAAACACATGACAGCTCATCCATACTGTTTCCATCAAAAGGACACACAAGCTTCCAACACCTGCAGAGATCGGCCTTCACAACCGTTTACCGGCTCTCCGTATACACACCACAAGAGCCCCTCAGTACAGAGCAGCCAGCATGCATCAGTATTCACCCAGCTCTTCTGTCAGAAAATGTTGATAAAATGACATTTTCATCACCTCTCTAGGAGCACGAGGACATCCCTCACACACTTGCACACACACAGTAAGAACACGCAGGCACACAGACATAAACTCATAAAAGCACATACACACATCTACAGTATGCACAGACACATGGGCAGATGCAGCTACATAGACACACACACACTCGTCCCGCTCAACACATCACACCCATTCTCCTCAACACGTCCCATTTAATCTGATAGCTGGCTACAGGGAAATGTGGCAGGAAAATAATTAAAAAGTGTGTGAAGGAGAAAAAAAGGACAGAGAGGAGGAGAAGAAAACATGGTGGGACAGATAATAACAGCAACAACAGTGGCATGATCATTTTTATTTGTGGGAACACTGAGAGTTTGAGGTCGTAAGTGGCAACACAACCAGGGAAAACAAGCAACAAAACAACAAACTGAATGTAGACAGGATGGGCATAATTTACATTCAGCTTGGAAGTATTACAGTAATGCTCATAGACCTAAACCGAAATTCCTTGATTGAAGAAATTCAGTCTGGTTTTAGAGCTCTGCATAGCACAGAATCTGCTCTGCTTAAGGTAGATTCTCTCTGTCGATTCTGGTTCCTGTGCCATTTTAGTCCTGCTTGATCTCAGCACAGCATATAACACAATCGGCCATGACATGCCTGGAGGATGAAGTCGGTCTGCAGGGCATGGTGTTAAAATGGTTTACCTCCTATCTGAGTGAAAGAACCTTCTCAGTCAAATTAGGAAACTGCTCTTCATCCCCTCCTCCCATTAAACATGGCATGCCCCAAGGTTCATTTTTAGGGCCTCTTTTATTCTCATTATACATGCTCCCCCTTGGCTCTATCTTTGAGAAATATATATTCTGTATCACTGTTATGCGGATGACACACCATTTTACCTACCAGTTTCAACCGACAGCGCCTGCTCACTGCACAACCTCTTTCACTGTCTAAATGACATCAAATGCTGGATGGCGAGGAACTTCCTTCAACTAAATGAAAACAAAACTGAAGTTATCATGTTTGGCCCTCCTGGCTCTGTCGCCAGCCTAAGCAATGCGCTTGGGCCCCTGTCTGCAAATTTGCACAGTGAGGTAAGAAATCTTAGGGTGTTCTTGGATGCTTCATTCAATTTTAATAAACAATAAACAAGTCAGTTCTGTCGTGAAGGGCAGCTTTTATCAGCTCAGAACCTTAGCCAAATTAAAGCCATTTTATCTCATAAGGACCTAGAAACAGCTATCACCTCCCTATATTTAGGGTTGACAGATTCCAGACTTTCAACTGGAACAAAAAAAAGACAACACATCACTCCTATTCTGGCTGAGTTACATTGGTTACCAGTGAAATACAGAATTGATTTTAAAATCTTACTGTTTGTTTTTAAAGCCTTAAATGGATTAGCTCCACGATACATTACTGATCTGCTTATTCCATATTCAGCCCCCAGGTCACTTAGGTCATCCTCACAACATCTCCTCTCAGTCCCCCATTCATGCCTCAAAACCAAAGGTGACCGGGCTTTTTCTGTTGCTGCTCCTAGGCTCTGGGATAGTCTCCTGTGTCACATTAAGGCATGTTCCACCATTGACGATTTTAAATCAAATTTAAAGACCCACCTTTTTTCTCTTGCTTTTAGTTCAGTCTGATTTTTAATTTAATGTATTTTTAACATCCTCTTACTGTGTTTTATTCTGTTGTTGGTTTTATTTAAATTTCTTCTTGCTTCCTATTTTACTTCAGATTTGATCATTTTAGTTGTTATAGGTGTTTTTTCCATGTTTTTGCCTTCTCAGTATTATATGTATTATTGTATTACATTATGTATTATTGCCTTTTATTGTATTTTTCCTTTTGGGGCACATTTTAACCCATCCGCCTTGACTTGAAAGCACTTTTGGTCAACTCCTGTTGTTTTTAAATGTGCTATATAAATAAAGTGACTTGACTTGACTTGACTTGATCTGTGGAACCTTTGGCGAGTGAGTTACAGAGCGCTGGGAAACACTCACCTGCATTTCCCCTTTTACCCAACATGCTCTGACACTAGGAATGCTGGGTAAGTGCCATCATCAAAACATGGAGCATTATCATATCAAGAATATGTGGGTGCTGATGTTAAAATTACTGGCAGGATCAAATTTGATGAAAAAAGAGAGTTTCATGGAGATCCAATTAGAATAGAATAACAGCTCCTAAAATAGCTAGTGACCTATGAGTTACCCGGTGTATCACAGTGTTTACTAATACTGATGTGGCAGCACACACAATTTAATTACATCACAACTGAGTCGAATAGCAGTAAACTGTTGCATATCAGTATTATTTTTGTAAATGATCATGTATCCAGATCTCAGCACCTGAGGAGATACACCGGGCCATAGCCAGGATTTTTGAAATACTGATATTAGATACTGACAGTACACTGTATACTGTATAAAATACTGATATGTTATATCAGTATTTTATACATATCTTCCAACATGATGCAGTTTCAAAGCCTTCGCTGCACTGCCACAAATATAATTGCATGTGCATATAATGGTGGAGAAATACTACATGCATTTTTTAAATTAAAGTAATTATCTGCTCAGACTTGGACATGTCTCTGACTCAACTTACTGTAAATCATCTTGACTACAGACCTGATCCTCATTCCTTCTGTCTGAGTGTTTCTCTCTTTTTTCTTACACTAAATTTGCAGCACAGATCAGATCATACAATCAGACCTTCCTTTAATGTAGAAGCTCTCAGGAAGTTGTAGGAAAAACTGTCCTTTCCTCCTTTCCTCCTGCCCTATGGCTCTTTCTTCTTCTGTAGTTTGGTGCCCGTCACGTGCATTTTCTATATATGGTATATACCGTCATCCTCTCTTTTGACTGGTTTTCGAGGGGAATTAGTCATCTTTAAAAAACTGCATTTGTCTACTGGTAGACTTTCACTGTACTGCCTAAATATATGTACAAAAATACAGTTGTCTGCATCAGCATTTTCATATAATGTTAGTACAAGTGTGAGCAGACAGTTTAAAATGCTTGCAGAAGGGTGTATAAGCTTTATTTTGTCCAGTTCAGCAGCATAATTTCAAGCATTTTGAAGATGAGAGTGGACAGCTCTTTTTTTGTTTTGTTTTTCTTAAAAGGAGACTATACAGGTCAGGCTCATCTAGTACGTGGCCTGATTATTCCCCCAAATTAGCCACATAAATTACCATCATTGCAATGCTGTCAGCACAGCTGGTCTCAGTCACTAGCACTAGAGAATAAGGTGGTGATGGGGGTCGTTGTGCAGTTTGATATATTCTGAAACATGAAAACAAGAATAAAACGATGGTAGATTTAAAGGATAAGACTGGTGATATTCTACAATGTTCTGTTGTTAACACATCCCACATTGGTGGTTTTCAGCAAACGTTACTCAAACGGGAGGAAATAGTGAATTTCTTGGGATTATTTTCAGCTGCGGATTTATGCACATTTGGTGATAATAATAACTTCATCACTTTCATGTTGTGTGCCAGCTCAAAGGTGGTGATTGTTCCAGTCTTGACAAGGTACTGGTCTACTCCAAGCAGACCCACAATGTTGCCACATTGCACATCTTCAATGGGCTCAACATAACGGCCCGTCATCAATATGGTCCTCTGAATCAGCTTCAAGTAAAGGTCCTCCTTCTTTCCAGGGACAAAGTTTGGTCCCATAATGCATACTTTCAGGCCAGTGGAGACACTCCCAGATAACACACGACCAAAGCATAGAAGTGACCCTGGTCACATGTAGGGACCATCTTTAAGATGTACATCATCAAGGGAGCCTTGGGGTCACAGTTCTTGATACCTATGGCATTATTATTAGTATTTCTGGCAGCAGGACGGTGTATGTGGGATCGATTCAAAATAAACTATAGTGTGTGTGTGTGTGTGTTCATGGTAATGAAGAAACATGTCAACCAGTGCAATAGTGTGGCTCATTGATGTGGTTTTAACAGTTCTTCAACAATGGAGCTCTATGGCACAGAGGAGGAAGATATATCAGGCTTTGGATACACACACAATACTTGTTAACTAATGGCCAGCACCCCCTACATTTGTGTTTTCCAGCGTGAAACTTTGGTTCCTTGTGACGATGTCGGTACTGGTAATTTGATTGGTGCAATCATCCTGAAGTCTTTGCGAAATATTTGGTTCTGCAAGGTAGATAGTTACTTGCATCATTGTCATGCCATGTTACCAGCCAGGAGCATGCTAGCCCTCGTGGGTCACAACAGCTCCCTGAACTTCTTTCCTAGCTGACAGTTGAAGCTTGTTAGCTCGGCCGCTAAGTTCACACAGTTTATTTAAAAGACATACTCGTATCATCGATTCGTATCCTGTCTGCAGTTTCTTTTGGAGCAGTTTACACTCAGACAAAGGTTAAATAAAAGTGAATGATGCAAAACAGCTTACAAGCTATGATAGGTTTGTCCATTTTGGACTCTCACTATTCCCTCAAAGGTCAACACTGTCAAGATGATTGACAGTGAAGATTTGCTATCGGTCAACGGCGCAAATTCGCAGGTCAAAATTCATCTAAATTAAACTGCACACGACAAATTAGTGATTTACTTTCTCTCCATGAGCGAATACACTGATGGCGGCAACTTCATTAGAATTAATTTATTTTACCATGAAATTTTGCTGTTTTAAATCCTGGTGTGGCCCGGACAGCTTGCTCTGTTTTGTTTCCTTGCCATATTCTAACTGTCCTGTCGTTTCAGACCTAGCCGCTCCCTCCTGCTGGGCAATAACCCCTTTCCCGCCAGTTTCCCTCACCTGAGTTTCCCCTCCTCTATCCTCACCTGCATCTCATCAGCTAAGCAGTCACTCTGTATATATACCGGCCCAGATCCATTTTTCCTCTGCTAGATGGTCTAGTGTGTTTCGCTTAGCTTTCCAGCGTTCTGTTCCCTGCTTGTTTTGTGTTTTGGACTGTGTTTCCCCTGCCTGCCCCTCGTCGGATTTGTTTTCCTGTTCTGGACCTGGTTTGACCCTTGCTTGCTTACAGTAACACTCAGTAAACCGAACTTCTACTCAATCTTGACTGATCTCTGTCTCGTGCTTTTGGGTTCTTGTCTGCCGTTTTGACCACTGTTACAAGGACTTAACCAGCTTGGGGTTGAAGTTATTAGCTGTTACTTAGTCCCATTTGTGACTTGAGCACTCCCTACATTCAAATCATGGGGTAACATATTTAGTGCTAAGGTTATACAACTACTTGTTGCTGTGATTTTTAACTGTTTGGTCATCACCACTACTGGACCTGTAAAACAAAGACTGCCAACGCTGTCTAGACTCTCCTTCTTTGTACAGTGTGGGACAAACACAACAGTGAATAGACAGGAGGTTGACAGTGGTGCTCAGCAGGTGTTGAAATATCATGAAGGAAAAGCTATTTACTGTAGCTGCTCTCAAATGTCAGTCAGCAACTGCTGTGGGGAACGCCACTCAGAGGCTGAAGCTTAGATGCCATTTTCACAAATATGTTCAAAAACAGTTTTTTTCAAAAGTGGAAAAATACACATAACAGCTGTTTCACTGTAGTTTAAAGGATTAAGAAAGTATTCAAATATCAAAGCATGTTAGCGACTGTGCATTTTAAAAAGTGACAACATAATCATTAAGACATATGAGCTGACAGTTCAAACACATGTTAAACATACAGTACAGTCTATCCATAGAATAACAGAGAGGGAGAGTAGGGTAAGACAGGTGTGAGGGGAGTATACGAACAGTGACAGGCTGCCGTCCTGCTGTTAGCTAACATTAAGGTGACATTGTCCCTGGCAGGGTGTCCCAGAGGCCTCTACCCACCAACCCAACACCCCACCCTCCACCACTGCCATCCCAGCTGCTTTCCCCTTTAAAATCCCTGGCTGTGTCCCTGCATGGCTCCACTATTTGGGTCTTTCTTTAGCCCTGGCGGTTCAGCAGGCTATATTGGCAGTCTGTCTTTAGCCCTGGCTATTCAAGGATGCATTGGCAGGGAACTATACTGTTCCAGCACCACGAAGGCCCTGACAACAGCAGACTATGCCAGCTGTTGCCACCTTTATATACAGCAATATGTCATCTCTTTTCTCAGCTCATCTCATCTGTCTCTCCCCTCTCGTTCTTTCTTTTTCTCTCGCGTCCTCGCTCTGTCTGTGTTATCTTTCTGTCTCTGTCATTTCTTGCTAACTTCTGTCTCTTCAGGTTGTCTACATTAATCTATCTGTTTATCAATCTGTCTGCTTGACTCTCTTCTCTCTCCACTCTTGTTTACTTTTTTCTTTCCTCTTTAACACTCTCTCTGACGCTTATTCTTTGACCTTTGCTCTTTTCTTTCTCCCTCATTCTCTCATTTTCTTTCTCTCTCTCTCTTGCTGACTGTGGTCTTCCTGTTGAAGCAGGATGGTGTGTCTCTATGCCCCGACAGCCTGCACACACCCCGAGTATTAAACAGGAGCCAGGAACCACAAGATGAATGTACAGCACTCTAGATTAATGAAGTGATTTTCAAGACAGTCCATATTACTGAAAGACTCCTCAAATCACATGCACACAACTACACACACACACAGAGTTGTGCACATAAGCAGCAGCACATTCATGCTCTGGGCTGGCAAATTTGAGCACATGCATGCACAGCACACGTGCATCAACACACACACAAATACACTCCGGCTGCTTGGCGATGAAGGATAGACCTGTGTGTTAGGACAGGGCTGGGGGTGGGAATAAAGCTACTGAGGAATATGAGTGATAAGACATCCACTATAATCATTCTCTGCTATTCATTCAGCCTCCCCGCCACTCCCTCTCACCTCTCCATCTCCCCATCAACTCATCTCCTGTGTTTTATTACAGGGGGCTTTCAAACTTTTTTTTCTCAGGGGGACTGTATTTTTTCTCCAAGTTTCCCCTCTGCTGCTTTTGCTGACTGCGGTGCACATTCTACATTATAAGCTAATGTCACAAAATATTACACTGCTGTTTTTCAGAGAAGTGACCTACTGTGTCGCAGTGTTTTTTCATCCTGTTATTTGTTGGAGAGCCTTGGGAAGGATTTGGCAACGTCACACGGCTAATAGCTTTGGATACTAATTTTACAATAATTTGAGGATGGTTTTAAATCTTTTTGCGACTCAGGCCTGGACCCTGGCCCAGACTTTGAAAAATGGCACTCTAATGTATGTCACTCTGATATGTTTTTACACAGCAAAGACGTGTAATTGGTCAGCTTTTTCCACAAACAGCCTGTCTGTCAGTGCTGTGAGAAAT
>NTHP01000199.1:93254-144134 GCA_003416845.1 Oplegnathus fasciatus | reverse complement strand
TCTATATATTATAAAAATCCATTAGCAGACTCTTTAACCTATCTTGAGTTGTGTATTCCATTTCAGTGTTACATTAATGTTGCTTAGTATGGAAATGTAAGCACATGTTTAAAAAGACTGTAGTGTGTTACCTCATCAATTACTCCAGCAAGTTTCAAGAGTGTGCTGATGGGCTTTCATGTTGTACAAAAATTAATGGAATCCAATGGATGCCTGGATTGGTGGACTCCATTCATCCAAATGTCTGTGGTTTGTTTGTGATATAAAGTATAAGTGATTTGTAGTAAATCGGCTAAAACATGCAAAACAACTGGTATTGTTCTTTAATATATCAGTGACAGTGAGAAACTGATGTTCCTCTTTTACTGACAGGCCTGGCTTGAAACTCACTCACTAAAACTCACTTACTGATCCCCCATTTGGCTGCAATCCATTTCTAAAGAAGACATAATTTTAAAAAACACAAACAGAAAAGCTTTATCCTAAGGTGTGATATACATCAACATATTACTAACAACAGACCTGGCTCTACAGGTGGGACCCAGGGGGCAGGCCTTCCTGCCTAAATGTAACAGGACTTTACTACAAGCCATAAGCTTCTATCAGTGTCAAGTATCTATATTGATTAATCTCTCTCAGGGAGCTAACAATGCCACTGTAGTGACTAGATTGGTTTGTGGCAACTTTGGTCTGTGACCAGCACAGATACTGAACTGGGCAGACTGGGCTGGTGCCCACGGATCTCTTTTTGTTTTTTTCACTGTAAAACAGTATAAAAGGCAGTGTGGAGGAAATAAGGATTCATCTGGTATGTGTGAAATAGATTTGTTCACACCTTTTATTTTTTCTAATTTGGTGAGTTTTAACATAATAACTGAAGAGTGCTCGTTTTCCAAGTTGAGGTGTATGAAAAATATGAATGAATAAGCCTTGCATTTATGTGGCGGTCAGTGCTTGTGCACAGAAGGCAAGAAAACAATTCCATCATTTACGGTACGGCAGCTCAGTATGCATGTTAATGTTCGTGACATATGTACGGGTGTAACATGCAGGCTTTATGGTCAGTGCTTGTCCATGAATATCAAGTCCTGAATAACATTATTTTCAATGAGGTGTTTGGCAGCTGTCTATCATAATTAAGTTTGATCCATGGGGCAGACACAGCAACCAATTTCATCCTCTGATAAGTGAGTCACTGATGTTCATAAGCTAGTCCAGTGAAACTTTGTCTACATACACTGTCATATAATATCTGGCAAGTGTGTTTTCTGCTGGCAAAATTACAGGAATAATATCAGGATCAGGGGCCGTGCACGTAGTTTTTATGCAGTGAGATACTTTTCTTAAACCTGGACTAACTAATTTTTTTGGCCCCTTAAGTTTTCAGCAGAAAGAAGCTATAAACCAAACATGAAACAGTTGCTTATTTACACATCCAGCAGTTACGGAGCAACATTCTCATTCACTGGAGTCATGCTTGTGTTTAACTGATGAATGTAAGTTCAATAGTCAGTCTCTTTTAGCTCTGTTTTGGTCTCCACCAACTCCTGAAGGAGATATCCAGCTCTTTAGCTGCCGAATGCTCCACTATGTTCACCAGCTGGTCTCTAACTGTGTCTGTCTGCTGTTAGGGTTGCACTGTCCACACCTACAGCTCAGAATTGTCTGGCCTCCATTAGTGGAAACTGTGATGTGTGTGTCCAAGTGATTGCATAGTACTTGTACTGTACAGTAAGTGTCCGCCATGCACCAGTGCAAATATAGAGCTGCCTGTGGAGATGGCTTACACTGATGGGTATTTGCACATGTAACACACACACACACAGAGAAGGATGGAGGGGCCATGCTAAGGGGCCCAGGTATTGTGCCTGACTTGGTTGTGCTGACACTGGGCCATGGCCAGTAATGACAGCCAGTGACCCCGACACCGACATACGCTCCATCCAAATGAACATCTCTCTCTCCATGTCAGCTATCCATCTCTGTCAATCTCTCTCTGCCAGTCTGCCTGTCTATTTATGCTCTCTGCCTGTCACCTATCTATCTCTGTCTTTATCACTCTCTCCCCGTCTTTCTCCTCATCTCCCTCTCTCCCCCTCCGACTCACTCCATCACTCGCTCACTCTCTCACCCTGCTCACTCTCTCGCTGTCTGTTTTTGAAGTCCTCTATATCTTTGCCCAACTCTTCGTCAAAGTCAAGGTTTTTTGCTCTCACTCAGTTTTAGCCCTCATCAGTTGAGTTTCATTGATGTTTTCCTGGACGCCCTCTGCTTCCCACCAAGGTCCTTCCTCCTCCACCTCCCTCTCTCTCTTTCTCTCTCTCTCTCTCTCTCTCTCTCACTGTCTCTCTCTCTCGCACACACACACTCTCACTGAGCCAAATGCTCTGTCTTCACAGTCACTCTGAATCTGCACAGAAATCAGGAACAATTTGTGAACAAAAGGTTATATTAGAAACATAAAAAGCACTAAAATGCAACAGATTCCCAAAAGAAACACATGCACACCAAAAATTGCATGTAGTAAATAATGATGTTATTTAATCAAGTAGTGCAGAAAAGGAATACTACATCAAATACATTTCAGCAGTTTATATAAAGCGTTTTATTTTTACTCACAATAATTGAATAGCAGAATGCATAGAATTTCTACATCATATTGTGATTATATTTTTAGATTAACTCAGCTCAGTGAGCTGAAGTAATATGGCGGAGTCTGGTGGGGGCGGGCAGCGGCTGCTGTGGCCTCCATATTCTCAATGCAGCTTGCATTTGCAACTTTTACTTTGTTGAAAAATGTGTCTTAAATATGTGTATATGTGCTCTTTTTTGTGAGTTAATGGGTGCATGTAGAACAATGTGTCTTTTATGTGCAATGCATGAATTGCGGTTATATGCATGATTAAGTGTATGCTGCTCTGTGCATGCGCTTGCAATTGTGTGTGTGTGTGTGTGTGGCTGCGTGTATGTGTGTGTGTGTGCATGTGCCACTGGGGCAGTATATATCTGCATTGGCTGTTTACTGCATTGCAGGAGATCTGTCCCAACTGGTGGGGGTACAGCCTCCCGGTGTGAGCGCCTCATCTCACCGAGAACGCAGACGTCAAAATCTGCTTTGTGCCTTAAGAAAACATTACAGCCTGCGTCCCCCTCAGTGATTATTAACAGGAGGAGCGGAGATTATAAATGAGTCGCAGTTTCATAGAGTGATGACGGAAGTGACAGCAGCAATTGGCAAACTTTTCCTTCACACTCAGCGTTTCTTTTGTCTTTGTTGCTGTTTGTCTCTGTTTGTATGTTTTGGGCTGATTGTACGGTCGGTTACTGCACTTGTTCACACAGCTGTAGAGAGATTTTCTTCTAGTTATCTTTGTTTGCATACATACAGTATGGTCTCTGAGGTAATTATGACAATGCTGTAGTCTATAAATATAACACTGAATTATCACTGTAACAGATCCATTTGTATTGTCATTCTGTGTTCGGGTGAATCACCCAAATACACACTTATATGGTAATTTTCTAATGCTACTGTTTAACTTAGTCAACATTATTATAAGAGCACACTTGGTTCCAATGAATTGTAACATAACTCCCCACAGTTTAGTCTCTAATCTCTATGAAATAACAAATAATTTCTAACTGCTGTCACCCAGGAGGAAAGCTGATATATTCAGCTGCCAAACACTGAAAGAGTTATGTTGGCCTGTTGCTGTGAACATGGCAAAAACAACAAAAAAAAATAAAAATTCTTATTTTATTGACACCCTTTTAATAGGACATCTTCTTATTACTACATACTATTCTATTTTAACAAGAAGCTTTTCGTGTTATAACAACACATCGCTTTATCTTGTTATATTATAAAACTTTCTTATTAAAGAATTTATGTATTTCATTAAAATAAGAGACATTTCTCATTCTAACACGACAAGCTACACTGTTGCTCTGTATGTTGTTAAAACGAGAAAAATATCGTGTCGACGTCTAAAGAGGGTTCATTGCAGCCGACATCGTTCACATGGCTAGGAAAAAAATGACAATAACTAGTTTAGAATAGAATTTTATTTCATGCTTGTGATGATCATTGATCAGTCTCTCCATCCATCTTGTGCAGGGATATGAGCGAGCCCATCACTGCTCACATTGGGCTGTTTTGTCCAGATTAAAAGCAAAGTGTATTTCTATACTCATGGGGAATGAAAAAGCTCAATCAATCAGTATTTGGGGTGGAAGGGTGGTGGTGTTGGTGGATAATCAGCATTGGGTATTTTAATAAGTTTGCTATTGAAGCACACATAACTTACAGGGCATGGCCTCTGAGAGGTAGAGCATGTAGTCAGATCTTTACTGCTGAGAGACAGAAGGAGGATACTGAGAGAGAGACCTCTGAACTGAATGCTCATTTAAGCGCACCATCATTCTGAATGTCAAGTTGGTCTTACCGAAAGTCACTGGTCTAACCTGACACCAAATTCACTCACATTGATTACGCATAAGCGCATAAAGCAGTATGAACGCAGCTCACAGCCATAATACATAAAAACATCCTGCCACATGTCAAGATCAATCATGGTGTATGAATCATGTTATATGATTGCTCTCAGTCACAGTGTCTCTTTAGGAATTGATTGGATCTATAACAACATGCCAACTGATCGTGTTGTAATGAGAAAAGTTTCTTCTTTTAATATTAGTCGGAATATCATTATAATGAGAGAGATTTTTAGTTTTAACACGATATTTACACTGCATAGGAATCTGGAAAAATGTGGGACTTGTGAAAGTAGGTTGAATCTCTTTTCAGAGATGGGTGTTTCAAAAAATATTTTTTTTTTTGACAAATTCTACCACACTTTTGGTTGCTGGTTGGCCTTCACCTGCAACATTTCATATGTTAATGATTGGATAAGCTGTCAGTAAAAAGCCCTCCTATTGTCAGAAATTGCCCCATGCAGTGCACACAGTTTAGAGAGGGAAATTCCTAAATATTCCTAAATATGAGCCTCACCAGTGGGCTGCCTCCCACTTTGAAAACCTCTGGCTTAAAGTATTTGACTATTTAATAGCCTTAACTTTAGTAAATGAGCTCAGAACTTGGTCCTATTTATCTGTCATTGTTAATGTTGGCCTACTAGACTATAAAGGTTCTGCAAAATAGGAGACTGACCATCAACAGTTGTGTGTATGCATGTATTAATTTATGTTTAAGCCTATTATTAGGAAAATATTAATGCATATAAAAAATTCTGCTCACTGCGCGCACATTATCAACACACTGTGGCATCCCTTAGACATCTAGACATCCCTAGACATCCCTTTGCCACCCCTGGGCCACCCCAGTTAAAAAATCCTAGAACTGCCACTGTTGTACAGTAGCATCCTCTGCATGTATTGACAATGGTGTAATGTGTTTTTCACTGCAATAACAGACTTGAGTGGATGTGGTGTAGCTGGAAATTGAACCATGCACGTGAAAAGTGGTAATGAAATTTTTCTATTTGACTGATTGAGATGATAATGCAAACAATTCCCACCAGCTGGTTTTTCTGAATTGTAGTTTGTGTAGCACAAAATCACCTGGGGACAAGGTTACATAGGCAATATTAAGCATCAGTTTGCTTTGTGCTTTGCCCTCTCGACCCTCTTCCTCCTTGGCACATGCAAACGATAGCAGCGAGATCGAAGCATTAACATTCTGGGGAGAATGTGTCGTGTGTGTGCGGGGTGGGGGGTTGGCTGCTGAAGGTCTGGTATCAGTCAAACTGTCTTCTTCATGCATGAGTGATTGGCCTCGCCTAAGGCCTAATGTGGAATACCGACAGGAATGGAGGAAGAGGTGGAGGAGGAAGAAGAGGAAAATGAGGATGTTGAGGTGAGGGGAGGAGAGAAGAAAAAGGAGCAAGAGAAAAGAAAAGACGAAAGAATAGAAGGTGGGGACATCCACTCTGTCTCATCACAGCCAGGGGGACAAAAGTCAATTTAACAGCAATCACTTGGCTGATAACAGCCACCCTGTAACCTGCTACTCCCTCAATGACTCCATCTCATCCCTCCCTCTCTTCCTCTCCCCCTTCTTTTGCTGGCCGTCCCCAAGGAGTGCTATCATGTTTTCTTTCTTGTTTCCTGACTTTAACACGTCCATTCATTCACCCCTCTGCTTCTTGTTTATTCTGCACTTTTCAAACGTCTCTCTTTTTCCTACTTTCTTTTCTTTTCTTTTCTTTCTGTCTCCACCACTTTTGTCTTTGGTGTCAAAGTCCCAGAATCGCAGCCATGCAAGCAAATCTGTTGCTCATCCGTCATTGAATAAAATGAGAAAATTAAACACACTCAGTCTCTTTCTCTTTTACACACACACACACATGCACACAGATGCTATAAACTCTACAAATTGGAAGGGCCTATTTTGGTCTCCTGTGAAAGTTTAGTAAACTCAGCTGGCCCTTTGGCCCATATCCTCTTCCTGCCTTATCCTTAGCTTTTGTGTGTGTGTGTGTGTGTGTGTGTGTGTGTGTGTGTAGCACACGGCCAGCTACATCACAGGCTGACAGAGCCCTTTCCTTTTATAGCTGCCCCCTGAGTAACCAGCCCAGAAAAGGGAAGAGGACAGGGGACAGACACCGTGTCACATTCTCACACACACCTGCTCAGTAAGACACACGCATACATGTACACACTCCGACACACACTTGCACGGTTGTGCACATGTTACACACAATCTGCAGTGTGCTGGTACATACAAACATGGAACTACAGCTGGTATGCACACATAAATTCAAAGGTGCACACATGTATATGAATATTTTAATGCATGCAAACACACAGGTGCACACATAGCAAATCATAAAAGTATACTGTACCTTCTTGGTATGACACACACTCACACAAAGGCCAGACACATTCATGTGCCCATAACAATAAAGGTGATCTCTGCTCTGCATTAAGCTGAGATATACAGTTCCTCTTCATGCTGCTGATCTACATGTTTTCTAATTAACAACAATAATTCCTACCTCTCCTCTATTTACTGCTGTGGTAATAGGGGATATCATGACAGGTATTAACCCAATTATCATGAGAATTATAGCCCCCTCCATGCCCTAGCTGTGTTCCAGTGTGAAACAGTAACCATCACCATCCATCCTGCCTCGATAACAAAGCCCATTAGGAGCCTCACAGCCACCGTTATGGCCCAGTGGATGTTTGCATGAGAGGAATTAAGCTTTATCTAAATAGCTCATGTTGAGTTTAGAAGTATCTAACTTTTATAAGGTGTTTCTGTCTTTCATTATGCCTAAATAAACCAATAGAGTAATGTGAGAAGAAGTCATCTGGATGAGTGGAAACACCAGTGAACCATCTCATGCCAGTGTAGTTACAGAGGCTGGCAGCATAATGGGATAAAACAAATAACGGCCTCATTACTGATCAACCTCCCTGCTCTCAGTGCTGCACTGCTGTATATGACAATTGGTCAGTCAGCTGTCTTAACAAATTAATTTTTACCACCAAATCCTCAAGCTGAACTGAATATTCTGTACTGAGTCACCAGTGTCATTGGCCAAATCAGCACCTTCATGGTGCTGAAAGTGCCATTGTCAGCTCAGCCGTGATATACTGCGTGTTACAGAAACATCATTATGAGACAACTCTGTTGCAGGTAGATGGTTGTTGGGAGTTTAACCTTAAAGGGTCAGTCCACTGATTTTACACATGAAGTTCTGTATGCTTATCATGAGGGGTACCACTCATCAGCCTGTGAAAATAGTTGCACAATGTCTTCTGTGGCTCTGGAGAGAGCGTTCTTAAGTTTAAAAAAACAAAACAATATGACCTGGACGTAAGGTGAAAGAAGTGGGCTTTTATTTCATTCACAGAGGCTCTAATGAGAGATGCTATTGACTGTAAAGCACTGTAAGCTGGTTCAATGTAAAAACACTTATTAACTGAGTAGTTGGCTCATGAGTTGTTGTAATGTAAAACCAATTCACTGAACTTGAGCAGGACATTCATTCAACTCATCATTTAAACTCTGAGGTGGTCTGACAATAAACACTAGAAATTATAAGTTGAATTGACTTGAAATTAATAATTAATAATGATCCCCTGAGGATGAATCCTAACTTGACTCTGGTGATCCCCCTGACTTTTCTCATCATTTCAACATCTACGAATCTATGGATTGACACAAATGTTGGTGCAGATATTCGCGGTCCCCAGTGGATGTATCCTAATGACTTTGGTTGTCCCTGACTTTTACTGTAGTGCAAGCAGCAGGCCAAAATTTCAGTATGACCAAATACCTGCATGACTAAGGACGTTACCATCAGCTTCAGCTGTATTTTGTGTTTAGTGTTAATTAGTGAATAATATCATGCTAACATGTAAACTAAGACGGCTAACATGATAAACATGACCTGATAAATATCAGCATGTTGGCATTGTCATCATGGGCATGTTGACATGTTCATGTTAGCATTTAGTACATTTTAGTGCATTAAGAACAGCCTCACAGAGCTGCTATCATGGCTGTAAACTCTGTTTCAATCTGTCTTCTTCTAGTCCCCCAACTTGATGAAAGAGCAACACCAAATCACCCCTTTAAAAACAGTATTTATAGTGGCTTAGTTATGTACTGAACTGAATGAAAGTTCACTAGTCAGCAACTACTGGTGTGTGCTTGACTGGTAATGTGAACAAGTGAACAAACTACTTCACATAAACACTGACTATGAGGCTTTAAACTGAACTGGATGAAACAATCTGAATCAGCAAAGTGATTCAAAATTTCAACCTTTAGTTACAGAAAATATCTATATTATTCTATTGACAGAAATTATTTGATTCTCTCTTCATCATTGTCTCCAGAGTATGAAAAGCCAAGGTGTGAGCTGAAAGCCACCTCACACTCCCTGAGGCTTCCTGTGTGCCTCCCCTCGGGGTTTGATATATGGAGTGGCCTGTATAGTGCATGACAACATTAGTATGAACAGTAACATCAATCTGGCCCCTCCAAGATATGAGCAGTGATCCACTATAACATATGGATGAAGCGACACAGAGGGAGAGGTAGGGAGAGAGGAAGCATGTGAAGGGTCTGATTGTTAGGAGAGGATGGATTTTTAGAGGGGAAAGTCAATTACGGCTCACAAAGCACTTGGTTAAAATATCAAGGTCGCCATACGGTGATAGGCCCTGTATCCGTGCTGTGTCAAAATGCCATTTTTCATCGCTTTGTGTCTCTTCTGGAGGTCAAACCCATTTGGGCTTCATTTATTAACCCTAAAGTGCTGCTGCTGGCAGGAGCTGGGCTCTCAGCGCTGAGGGGCTGGGGAGCAAAGCAGAGGTCAGCCACAGGGAGCAAGATGTACCAGTGCATATGTGTGAGTATGTGTGCAGCAGTGGGTGGATGTGAATGTGTTTTTATGTGTATGCATGCGCGTGCACATGTAAGTGATATTCCATCCATCCATCTAATAGAGTAACACTTACGGACACGGTGTGATGGACTGAGGGGACACTGAAATCCACACAAACTCAATCTGCGCTTATTGTCAATAAACATTAGAGAGATCATCAAGGAAAAGCAGGGGACGGTTGTTTTTATCGCAATAATGACACAGTGCTTTAGGAGATTAAAAATCAATGGAGCCCAGCAGCTCACTGAGACACTTTCTTTAGATGTACAGTGTCCACACGTCTTTTCTATTCCCGCCACAGAGGTCAGAGGTGAAGGTAACTCCATTGCTCTAGCAATAAGGAGCAATATTTCTTTGTTGGAGGACTGAACAGATGTGAAAATAGTTCAAACCTAAATGAATCCACTGTGGAGAAACTAAACACTGTAACATTGTTCAGAATCTGTAACATGTATTAAGAAGATCTTGCTGTTGAAAGCAACATCAGTTTGTCAGGGACTTGTCATCTACTATCCTTCCACACGTGAAAGGTCAATGGATTTCAGAAGTCTGCAGGGGCTAAATATAAATGAAGAAGTATAGAGTTACAAAGTGAAAGGGGCTACTGGTTTCCGGAAGTGTTTAAAGAAAATTTAATAGGGATTACAGAATGGAGAACAACAATAACCTCAATGTTATTTACCACAGTAACATGGGACTCTCCCAGATAATGTAAAGATCCTATAAGTTTATGTTATGGCCATCAGTTTAATTATTTCAGCTTCGGTTCTGAGAAATCACGTTTTGTGACGGGTCTAAATACCATAACGCTTACAGGCCTTGGGGGCCATTTCTATGGCGAAGAAGGAAGTCAGAGGCATGCTAGGGAATTCAAAATGCTTTGGTGTTGCAGTTGTTTACAAGACGTAGCACCATAGCTGCTGAATTTTATCCAAACTGACCCAAATTTAAAAGTGAATTGATTTAAGCTGCAGAATGTGTTTTCACTTTTCTCAACAGCGCAACTGACATAATTTTAAGCTGAGCAGAATCCTCATTGCTGCTCAGAGTTTTTGAAAGCTCCCTCAAAGAAAACAGCCTTTTCTGCCATTTGCTGTAAATGGTCCCTTCCTTGATGTAAGTATCTCTGACTGAACTGCAGTAGTGTTTGTTGACAAAGCAAAATCACCACAAGGTTTCATTCAGTACCGTACTACACAATGTTCCTTAACAGATGGACTTTACCCTGGTTGTCACAGAACTGAAGATGTTCAAGAACAAACCAAAATTAAAGGTGAAGCCACTCTTCAACTTTTTGATTCTTCTTTTTGTTGTCAGACTACCTTTGGAGTGTTTCTAAAGCTCTCCATTAAAACTAGAACAAGTAACAATCTATCAGGCAAAGTGACAGCTGCTGGATAGAGTGACCCGCCCTCCTGTTTAAAGGCAAGGAAGACACTATTACAGAGCCACTACACTATACAGGATTTACATAACTGTCTGGTGCAAGCACACAGGGCCCTACAGGTCAGACAGATTGTCAATAACAAACAATGTTAAGATGATGTGTTGCAGATTGACACATGTATACTTGAAATAGATACAGGTGGATCTACCTCATTTTCATGGGCAGTATATCGTGCCCCCTTCCTCCTTCCTCTCTCTCTCTCTCCTGGCTGTTGGTGCCTCATTCCAGATGTTTGGATTTGGATCTTCGTCCTCCAGGAGATTCAGCCTCTCCTCTTGTGTCTCTCTCTCCCTTGTGTGCATGTTGTCCTTGTCTCTCTCTCTCTCTCTCTCTCTCTCTGTTTCTTTCCTTTCTCCTCTCTGTGTGAATGGTGTCCATGAGTTTGGCCTCTTGTGTGTTTGTGTAGTCTGTCCTCTTTCCAGGTCTCCATGGTGGAGAGGAGGTCATGTGGCCCAGGTCTGTTTGGCGGAACCTGGAAGTTGCTTGACGTGCTCTATGTTTACAATTTATCTATAATTTTGTCATCCTGATTGTCCATATTGTAATTTCACTATGTTGGTCTATTCTGTACACATGAGATCGATTGCATGTCTGTCGATCGTGGGAGAGGGATCCCTCCTCTGTTGGTCTTCCTGTCCTCTTCTTATCTGAATCCAGGGTCTAAGGATAGACAGTGCTGAATGTTGTACAGATTGTAATGCCCCTTGAGGCAAACACATTTTTTAAGTACAGCAGAGGCTAATGGGAATGTCATGGTGCTGGTATTTGATCATAAACTAAGTATTGGATGCATTGAAGTTTTTGACCTGATGATGGTGCGTTACAACCTTTTCGAGTGTCTAGGGGAACACAGGAAGTAACATAACAAGTCATCCAAATAAAAGGCTGCTGAAACACTTTAAAAGTTACCATGAGTACATTTATTGACAGCAAAGTGCTTAACAGATAAACCAACTAAAATAGCAAAAGAAATGGAAGCAAATAAGGGTGTCAGGGTCTCAAAGGCCAAAATAACAAATAAAAGAACCCATACTAACTACAAAATAGAAACTCAGTTTGTCTACAGAATTAAACAAAAAACAGTGCTAAGCTCCCTGCCTAGCCACAAAACATGAGAAAAGAGAGCAAAACAAAAGGCAGAGAACTCCTACAAGGCTTCCTTAAGATTTCAAGACTAGTTCACACTTCACGTCTCAGTGAAAGCTCAACAACAGCAGCACAAACGACAGCAGCTCAGCGGCCAAATGGCAAGGAGCACTGGTTTCTGGGGTTGATATACAGCTCCACTACAACTCCACTGACGATCATGACGTCCAGGTGTGTGATCCAGATCCTAGATGAAAAGTTAAGCAATCACCAAAGTGACAACAATCCATCCTATTGGGAGAATGAATGTGTGTACCAACAATTCATCCTGTTGGGAGAATGAATCAGTCCAATAGTTGTTTGGACATTTCACTCAAACCACAAATATGAACCTCATGGTGGCACAAGAGGAAAAGTCAGGAGATCTCCAAAGTCAGTAGGATACATTGTCTGGGAACCATGAATGTCTGCAGAAAATGCGTGCCAATCCATTTAGTAGATGTTGAGATATTTCACTGGGTCAAGTCAAAACTTTGACTGGTTGGTGGCACTAGCGAAAAAGTTGTTATCAGCAAAGTCAGTAGGATTTATCGTTTGGGGATCATGAATGTCTGTACATAATTTCAGGGCAATCCATCTGATAGTTGTTGAGATATTTCAGTCTGGACCAAAGGGATGGACCATGTGACCAACAGACTGAGACATTGCTAAAACCTGTGGCATTCTTGTTACCGTTGGCAACGCTACGAAACAAAATGGAAAATGCTAAAACACTAATGACTTGTGTTAAAACTTGCTAAATTATTACAAAGCTCCTAATGAACCTTTTAATTAAACTTACCCTACATGCTTGCTGCTTTGTGATTTTTTTAATGAACGTGTTCTGTTTTCATGAACATTTACAACGAAAGTGATTAAGATAATGGTGGCTGCTTTAGAATCATGTGCCAGGGGAATGCATGGCCAAATCAGGTAAATGTCCTTGGATGTATCAAGTCAGGGAATTAGCTGTTTGATAATTGATTCAGTGGTAATGGTTCGGCTTGTTTCAGTCTTTTGTGTCCATTGTGAGTTTTGGCATGTTTGATTCATGTGCTGCTGGTCCTTGTTGTCCTATACAAAAGCTCATTGTGAAGGGCTGTGATTGATCAGTCCATGGACTGTACCTTGTGCTTTAGTGGAGTGGTACTTAGTTTGTGTGTCTCTGGGTGTGTACATGATTACGTGTATATTTGCGCATGTCTTTATGTGTCACCCTGCACTCTTCAGTTCTGGCTTGTTGGTATGAAGTGGTCTGAAATGAATGGAGTCCATTAACACCTTTCTCTCTAAAGGTGATCTGGTGCTGAGTCAGGTTCTGAGAAGGAGGAAGTGATTCTTGAAGGACAGTCCGCCGATGATGAAGTTTGCAACCCCCAAACCCTGGAGTGAGGGATTGTGGGATTGGCACTTCAACCCCACCCCTGCCCCCTCACAAAAGGGAACCGAACAGCATAGAGGAATAAAATGCTGATCTAAAAAAAAAAACCAGGAGGAAACCACCTGGCGGTCAAGGAGAAGAGAAACGCAGAGAGAGAGGTGTAATGATTTAACTCAACAACAGAGCTTTTTGCAAGAGAAAGAGAGGCCAAAGGAATGAGTGAGGTGAAAAAATAGGGTGGAGAGAGGGGAAAAATGAGTCGTAAGGGAGCAAAAAGAAGACAAAAAGAGCCAGGAAGATAGATGACTGTGTGGACAAGATAACACGGAGAGTAGAGGAGATAGAGAGTGATGTGTATGAACAAGAAATACTCTGATATTATCCCACACTCTTTATGACAGTTTTTCAGTGATAAGAGGTGATAGCTGGGGTGTTAAAGGTGTTGGCTTGAAAGAGAGATTGAGAAAGAAAGAGTGAAAAAGATAAAGAGATGTAGAGCGAGAGAGAGAGAGACTCAGATTAAATGGAGAGGGGATGGTGACATCACTTAGGAGATGAAACCAGCCAAAGAATAGTATGCCCTTCAGGCTAGGGAACATATTGTCATACACACACACACACACACACACATAGTTGGACTAGTATTATCACAAAATCTCGACATATTTTACATGGATAACAAACAATCTGATCAAAACTTTTTATTTACATCACATTTTTAAATACATTATCATTTACATTCTTTCTCTACACTGTCATTACATTTCACTTTGCATGTGCACTATGCAAAGCCAGAAGGTAACGGCTGTCACTTTTTCAAACAAGACTAAGGGCTCTACTTTCGTGAACCGGTGGAAATCAATTGTGCTCTGCCCGGTGCATAAGAGTGTGCCAAACGTATGTTTGGTAATTTTCTGGTGCATCTGTGGTGCAAGTGGATACAGGGTGGGGTCAGAAACAATACATTATCATACATTATAGGTTACTGTGACTATCATGTCCAAACACATTGACTACTTCCATCCCCTTTAAACACAGGGCTCTTCCCATCCTGGTGAATCCTATGGAGAGTTTTCCTCAGAGGAAACTTATTGTTGTTGGACATGTTGTTGTTGCTGTTGAAGATCCTATAGCCAAATGCATACCATTATGTATGCCTTGACAGTGTACAACTTCCCGAGTAGATCAGGGCCCTGTTTCAGAAAGCGGGTTTAGTGAAAACTCTGAGTTTGTTAACCCTGAGATGAGGGAAACTCTGGGTTTTCCGTTCCAGAAAGAGAGGTAACTTAAACTCAGGGTCAGTCACCATGGTAACTGACTCTGTGAACCTGACCTGCTCACTGGCAGGTTTTCTTTAACAAACCCAGAGTTTCTCTCTGTCTCCTCCCTCCTGCTGAGCCTGAAGCAGCTGTCGGACGGGCTGTTTGTTTCCTCGTTTTACCTGATCGATGTTGAAGCTGAATTAATTCGCAGCCTCACGTCGGGAGAGGATTTTGAGACCCCGATTAGATGTGCTATCGTTCCCTGACGACTAACTAATCAAACGTTACTGTTCTTCGTCACTCTATCATTCATCTGAACAACATTCTCTGGCCTCACATCTCTAATATTACACACCGCGGACATGCTCTCAGATCAGAGCTAATTCTTTGCGTCGCTCTTCGTTTTTTTTGGCAGCGGGAGTTTCCTGTATAACACTGGTGACGCAGAACAAAACAACTGTTTGTAGAGCCGTAAGAAAAGTGTCCCTTACACTTAAACGCCTACAGTAGTGTTCCCTGTGCACAAACCTCTGAGGACCATAAAAGAGGAATTCCACAAATTGCTTGTTTGTCACTGTTGATGTGTTCATGTATTTTATTTTGTACCTGAGTCCGTGTGTCTCTGTGCGTTCTATGTTTTACCTGCTGTAAGACAAATCTCCTCTCGGACAGAATAAAGTTAAAGTTAAAGTTGAGACTGATGTAGAAATCCTTCAGTTGAAGTTAATGACAATATTTTAAATTATATTCTGTTAATGACATTCTGCTGCGACCTCAGACTGGGATCAGTACTTCGTTTTTATTTTGCACTGAATGACTGATTTATTATATTTGTTTAATATACCAAATATGATTCAAACCAAAGTGAGGTACAATCATGAGCCTGTAGGCTAAAGCAANGTTTCATTTTCAGCTGCTTCAGTGCACTTTGTGCCCATGGGATGGCACCTAAATAAAAATAAAATTTTATTCAATAACATTGCACCACTTTTTCACCTGTAATATTAAAAGGAAGTGTGGTTCAATGTTAAATGAACAGACTGCTGCATTCAAACTTACACACCGACTTGGACAGAAATTCTCTCTCCTTTGCCGCTGTGTTGCTTTTTTTTCTGAACATGTGCTCATACTCGCCATCAGCACATATCAGAACCTCTAACTCAAGTGTGGTGACGTAGGACGAGCTTTTTTTTCTTGCTGGTTGCCATGGTGAATCGTAGTATCGGAGCTCCATTGATGATGATCAAGTTGATTGAACAAACTCCGATCAGCTGTTCTGGAACCGAAAACTCGGTTGTTTTGGTCTCCGCCCACATCATACCTGGGGAGCATCGCGGTTTTCCCCTCACTTGAGTAAATGCGTGAGCTGAGGAAACCGCACATCATCTCTTGTGATTATTTTCTCCCCTGTTTCAGGGGCGTTACAATGACAGGAACACAAATTTTATTCATATTTAAAGAACAGCATCCCAGGAACAGTTGGCTCGAGGGGCAGAGAGGTCACTGGTCAGAATTTGGGAATGTGGACTTTGACAGCGTGCAAAGCAGAAGGCAAAATATGAGAGAAAATATCTTCCTTACTGAACGTTTGCCAAAGCTTCATTAGACGTGATACTCTGACAGCCTGTTTAGTTTTCATTGGATGCAGAAAGAGTCAGTTCTTATTGCGGCTGCTGTGAATCTTGCTACAGTGGTTTCTTCATCAATGATGAAGTGGAGTGATGACAGATGAAAGTGGATGGTGCTGGAGTCCTTCAGTGTGGCAAAGCTCAGAGAGAGTCATGATGTTTCTGCCCCATGGGAGCTACTTCCTCACACAGCTTACTCTGGCTGAAAACCAATGGCGATGTGAGCCAGACTACTGGAGGCCATAGAAATGTGTAAATGAGCCCACTTCCAGATTGCATTTTAATACAGATGGGATCATGCATTACCCTTATTCCTAAAAATGAATTGTACCAAATCCCCATTATACATACTGAATTCCCCCGAAGGATATTTCCTTAGGTCCAGTGTATATTCAGATTATCCTGATTGTTGAAGCCAAAATCCACAGTGTTTTCATTCACACCAGCTGATCGGCAGGGGCACAGATGTACTTCAGATGAATTTGTGGCAAGGTCTGATGATAATTTCCTTCAAATGAGAATTTCGGTGGACCTGATGCAAAACAGACCCATGAAAAATCTACCCAAACCCAATGTGCAATAATTAATTTTCAAAAAAGAAAACTCAGTCAGGACAGTCAGACCTGGTCCGAATAGCAGCTAAGGTCCAAAGCCAACATTACACTGCCAATTCAGGAAATAGTGTGTCCTTTATGTATTTAGACTGAAATCAGCGTTAAAGGAAAGACCAGAAGAACTTGCTCTCTCAACTCAGAGACAAAGTCAGTCTGAATGCGTCCTTGCAGTATGGAGGTCATGGTGGTGTATGGTTATGTAGCATGTCTGACTTATGACTCATGTCCTGTCAAACACCTACAATTAACATTTGCCTTTTCATTAACCGTAACCACAATCTTTCCAAATCTCAAGCATATATTTTAATTGCCTTATTCATTATTTATTTCGCATAAACACTATCCCTTTCCCTAACCTTAACCATACTGTAGAAGAATTTTAAAAACCTTGGCATCTTTGGTTTTGCAGAATTGTCCATTATCAACTGTCTCATGTGGCGGTATGGTTGCGAGTAACCCAGTAATAATTAGACCCGGCTGACCTGAACAGACCCAAACAGAGAGAGAACAGCAACACTGACAGCTGCATGATACTTTACAAATAACAAGCAGCCATGGTTGAAAAGAGCAGCAATACATGTCATGTCAATATATACAGACGACAGACCCGAGACTCGCAGCAATACAATGAGATCCTTCTATTAGACTGAATGTAATTATTAGACCTGGTCCGACTCTGGTTGAGTGGACCCGTAAAAAGACCTCTTCATTTGACTGGCATTACCACAGGACCTCAGGGCCATCAGGTGATGTAGTATAATACTTTTAAAGGTTGTCTGCAAAGTCCATAATCTGTTAAATAAAAGCTTTAACCACAAAACTGTTGCAGTAGCTGAGAGATTGGCAAATATGAGCTGTAAATGATCTGTACAAAGCTTTGCGGACACAGGCTACAGGTTTGATTGCATTTAAAAATATACATCACCAGCAGTAGGCCTACTGTTTGCCTGTGATTATGCATTTCTCATTGCAGCATGGTACCAGCTATGAATAAAATAAGCTCATTCAGCAAGCGAGAATGTAGAAAGATAGTGATTCGTGAAGGAAGCCATGTTGAAGCCAGTGTAATTGAAACACTTGAGAACGTTGTGGGACTGTGATCCCTGATGCTAGTTGTCATCTTTCTGGAACCAGTCTCACAAAATAGTAATTTGGAACAATATCAGTTAAATCAGCCGGCAAGATAGTAATCAGTCCTGGATTTCATTCAGCCAGTGCCACAAGTGATTAGAGTTGGGACATATCAAGCTGTGTGCTACAAAGAGTTCCAATCAGAGCAAGTTATTAGCAAGTCAAACTACATTACAGTGGTCAAAATAATAATTTATCTTTGCAAATGATCTTCCCTGACTTTTACATGACTTGACCGAGTAATATGGAATCTGGAATAGTGTAGATGTATTCGTAACAAATTACAAAATTATAAAAACCATTCAGTTGTTAGTCACTCTATCACTTTATTTTTCACTTTATACATTGATTTGATACCGAATTCAACAGCAGATTAATCACTTTTTAGAGGTGGTTCCGCCCCTTTTAATATCAATTGTGGCATGAATAAACACATGCTAAACCTCTTGGGCTTATTCAGCCCCAATCGATTCCAAACAGCAACAACAACTGTGGAGACTTCTGATTCATTCAGTAAAGGTAATCTATCACTGTGAACATGGCGCAATTGAATTTTGCAAAGTAGAATAAGAACATTAATATCTGGCTGTAAACCTTATTTAGATGAAAAACGAAGTGGTGTCTTTCTTTACACTTCTCTGATGTCTGTCAGCATAAATTAATGTTAATGTTTGTGGGAAATACATTTTTTTCCTGTAAATTATGTTAGGGTTATCTTATATTTCAGGAAACATTCACAACAGGAGAACTCTTTGAGTAGAATGAGTACCGGCCCTTGTGCTTCAGAGTAAGCTTGTTACTTTGGGAGAGTTCTGTATTATGGGTTGTTTCTATCTTGAACTCCTGAAAAGAAACCAACAGTATGTTGAAACCAAGTATATCTTTATTTACCAGGTGTAGGCTGCCATACACAGTCATGTTCTATAAATAACAAGAGATTTCGTCATTCTTTTTGGATGAAAGGGAAAATGAAAAGACAAACAGTTAATATTCTCTGTCTTATCATGTACAAGGTGGGTTGGCTGTTTTTTGCTTTTTTACGTTGATCAGATTCCAGGGCATTATGATTACAACTTCAAAAATCAAAAACATTGCATTCTCATACAGTACCATGCTTCAATAAATGCTTTGTTTGTTAGACAGACCTCCTCCCTTGCATTTTGTGCAGTCACAACTTTTTGCTGCCTCACTACAACCCTTTTTGATATCTTGAGAAATCCGCTTTCTTGCCAAATGTTAGATGAGCAGATCAACACCACTGTCCCGTCTGTACACTCAATACGAAGCTAGAGCAAGCAGGCAATTAGCCTAGCTTAGCATAAAGACTGGAAGGGGGAACAGCTAGCTTGGCTTTGTCAAAAGCCAAAATGTAAAAATGACAATTTGTAGTTTTACAGGGAGTTACATGCCGGAACTAGCATATAAGTCCACCATACTTTTCAAGCAGTTTCATACAATTCAAGTAGTTCTGGACTTGTCTGCAACACATAAACTGCAACTGTACAATCACTGTGTGAAGTAAGGTGCTCATTATACAACACACTTTTCCAAACTGTCAAAAACTCAGTCAGTGTTATTCCTCACTAAATTTTCCTTCAGGTGCATTGATTACCGTCCTTCTGTGGTTTAACTTCTCTATTTTCTTGTAGTTTTAATCATTTAAAGGGAAAATAGAGAGCATGTTGGGTCAGTTTTGTCGGTTTTTAATTAAAACCTGGATTGGAAATTCAGCAGAAACTACACACTGAAAAGTAGAACTAGCTCTGATATGTGATGAAAGTGTCCTGAGCCGGTAACAACACCTCGCCTCCTGAAGATTTTTTCTTCTATCTCCTTCTCAAGCTCTGCATTTTCCTCTCTCTTTCTTGTGATTTCTGTTTTTCTTCTTTTTTCTTGTCTCTTCAGTTAGCAGCTCTTGTAGACTAAACGTTGACATTTTTCTCAGGCCTGAGGACTCTGATCAGAATATTCATAGACTATTGATTGTTTCAGCTCAGGAAATGGAGACTGCCCCTCCACACTTCTTTGGTTTCACACACCCCTTCCCCAATCTTCAAGTAATGTGTCTGTGAAGGGAGAGAGAGCTTAAAGGTTAATTGATAGAAAGAAGTAATAGCTGAGAAAGAAGTGGATGAAGCTGGTCACAGGAGTTTATTAGTGGCTCCAGCTGTCTACCAAACTGACTGTGTGTGTGTGTGTGTGTGTGTGTGCCGATGTTAATCTGGGATTTTAGATACAATAACAATAGGTAATTTCAGTTCATTTCATGTTTTATTTTTTCATTCTATTTTAACCTTGAATTAACCACGGGATGTCTTTGATTAACAGCCTGCAAACATTTGGTTCTTCATGGCAGATCATTAAAAAGCCCCAATACAATTTTACTTTTTCATTAGTTAATACTGAAGCTAGCTTTTAAGATATTAGTAGTTAATTAGTCAATGTAGCTAACCTGCCTAATGCCGCACATCTCTTATTAGCTTTTCCCTCTTCTGCATCGATTCCTCTGCCAATAGAAGGCCAGACAAAAATGTCTGTATGTTCATGAGTGAGAAAAGGTGGTTAACATACAGGAAGTTCATGGTGTTACCCCAGATCCCACCGACCTACATGGAAACCATGGTTGCAGACCTCTAAATCACCGCCCATATCGCTGATTTGTTCAGTGATTCCGCTAGGTCAGCTATTTAGAAAGAGGATGTCATCTTCTTACATAGCTAACTATTGTAGCTACAGTATGTAGGTACATTCACAAAATTTAGAGACCGAAAAATGGCAGCAGCTGTACAAGTTGTCCATGAAATCCACAAACAGAAAGAACAACTATTAAATTAATGTTTATATTTATTAGATTTATTAGATCAATTTAACAAACCTTAAATTAATTGCTTCTAGCAACCGTTATTACAGCTTTTGTGTCAACAGAAATTGACGTCCACAAGATCGATATGTCATATGCTACTGACTGGTTAGGGCAAAATCAACCAAAATAACAATAATCACTACAATCACAAACACAGTGTCAGGCTGGATCAATTAAGTGAACTGAAATGGCGATTCAGTCTGATTCTCAGGCTGCAGTAGCGTTACTAGTGCAGGTACCTGCTGTGGTGTGTGAGACATAAAACTTGTAATTTGTTTGGGAGACAGCTGGAGGCTGAGCAGATTCTTAGCTTGCTCGAGTCTTTAGTTTACTTGAACTGGCTACGGTAACATTACTTACATCTTTCAGTCATGGTTAGTCTCTCAGGGGTCCAGCAAAGCGTCCAGCAGAAGCTGCGTCTTGATTTATTTTCTGTTGCTTAAATGTAAAAGTGTCAACAATGACTTTACTTTAGTGTGTTTTATTTCACATTCATTCAAAGTAAAAATCACGAATATCTGTTGGACTCCCTGTCACTGACTGTTGGGCTTTTAGTGGAGGTAGGTGAGCTGATTGGCTTACAGTATACCCACAAACAGTCACAGGCACATACATACACATTCCAACATACAGATGCACACTCTCACATACACACTCTGTACTCCACTATTAGACTTTTCCAGCTGGATTTCTGAACAGCTCTGTGATTAAAGTTGACAAACCGCTTTAAAATGTCAGAGAGCAGTGTAGCATATGACAGGACTGGTAAGAAGGACAGACTCACAGTATACTCTGGGACCTTTGCAGACGTCCTTTCCTCATTACATCTATCCCTTAATACTACAGGCTTTTGTCAGGAAGTCCATAGAGTTGTCAAAAAATGTTCTTGCAGTTGTGATTTTGAACCAATAAGAGGAGATCTTTTTCAGATTGTCTCTAATGGGACACGTAGTATATTTGTGTGTACAGTAAGTGAATGTCTGAGGCCTTTTCATCCCACGCTGGCTACGGGATTGATCCAGTCAGTCTGTGACCTGGAGGCCTCATGTATGAGTCCAATCAAGAGGAGGGCGACTGTTCCAAAGCCTTTTTCAGAGAAATAAATAAACAGAGGCAAATGCATAAATGATAAAGAATCAAAACAAATTTGATGATGCAGTGGCAACCCGAAAGTATATTGCAGGAAGATAAAGTCAGTTTTTTCAATTATTTTGGTGAAGGTTATATCAGAAGTTATCAGCCATTCAATGTAAAAGCTTTCACAAGCACCTGTAATAAAATACTTTAAGCTGGGAACTGGATAGCCTAAAGCCGTGGCCAGTTTTATATGTCAGAGCTACGTAGGTAGTCTAAACAGTTAAACCAACATTTTACCAACTCTCTACAGTACCTGACGTTCATATACTCTCTTACTAAGTTCTTCCCTCATCACCTTACTTCGCTCACCACTGGGTTTTGTCTTTTTTTTTGCGTGCTTCCTGGCCAAGGCACACAACTGCAAATTATTGTGACTTTAAGTTGAAAACTGTACTTGAAAGCTGATTTTTATCTTTTTTACACCATGTCATGTAAACTCAGTAACTGCTTCTTAAAATACCCCTTCACAATGTGATGCAGTAAAATACAGAAGCCCTGCAATAAACTGAATGTTGGTGAACACTCTCAGTCTACTTTGGTCCAGACTGAAATATCACAACTATGGGAAGGATTGCCATGAAATTACTGTATTCATGTGAATTGTAATCACTTTGGTGATCCAGTGCCATCATCAGGTCAAAACGTAAATATGTTCAGTACTTTGGTTTATGACCAAATACCTGCAAAAGTGACATTCTCATCAGCCTCAGCTGGACTTTGTGGACAATGCTAATTAGCAAATGTTAACATGCTAACACGCTAAACTAAGATGGTGAGGATGGTAAACATTATACCTGCGAAACATCAGTATGTTAGCAGTGTCATTGTGAGTATGTTAGCATTCGCATTTACTGCTGTGCCTCATACAGTCTAGACTGATTAGCATAATATATAGTTCCTGTATCTGGGCGGCCACGAGGGTCTACATGGCACACATCATCTTCCCATGTCTACCCAGAACATACAGCGCAACAAATGTGAGAACACCTGAACACCCAATGTAGTATAAACAGTGTGTGCATTTCCACAACCTGGACTATATCCATGGCCGGCCTGCCCTATACGCTGAATATGCAATTGCGTAGGGCCCGCAAATCCTTTTTTCTTTCTTTTTAATAAAGAATCTATCCTCGTCCATGGATAGATCATGCCAAGCCAATCATCATCTCTCTGACCCAGAGGGCCTCCATGTCAGTGATGTCAGTGGATGGATTTGATTGGCTGACCGTCTGCCTCCGAAGAACGAGCGAGAGCCGCTCCGGTAGAGAGAGGCGGCGGGGAAAAACAGCGTGTAGAGACAGAATATTTTCACATCTAACTCTGAATTAAGGGTTTATTTCGACCAAACCAGAGCTGGTGATTGTTGGAACAGTGGAAAGACTAACCAAGACTGACATGAGTTTTATTTTGTTTCTGTTGAGTTTGAATGAAGTGTGTTTTACGATGAGTTAACAAAGCAGTTAAGCTAACGTTAGTCTTAGTTCGGTGAAAGAGAGAAACTTGAATTCAGAAGGTGTACGGTTGTATTTTTCTGTTTAATAAGGTGTAATAATATTTCCTTTCGTTACATTTTGTTTATTTATTAGACTAAAAAGCTAAGAGAGTGGAACGTAAGTATATGAAACTTCCCCAGGAGCTGTTTAGGTTTTTTGGAGCTGGAGCACAACCATCGCCACCTGCCCCTGATACTTCCTCCACTGACTCAGAAAGGACTGATGTGGTAAGCAGAGGGCCTCTGCCTATACAGGAAAACTTCACAAACTTCACAAAAAGCATGATGGCTGAAGCTTCCACTACCACTCCACCTACAGACAGCTTCATATTTTATTCTTTAAACATTATTGTTATCTTGTTAGAGGTTCCTCTGTTCATTTTATGTCATTATTTAAGTATTTATTTAATTTATTTAATATTGTCTGTCTTTTATATTTGCATTTATTTTTTATATAAGAAGGAAACTTTACTGAGGGAGGTTCTGTTAATCTAAGTTTTTTTATTTAAATTGTAGTTGATTGTTGTTCTGCACTTTTGCATATTGCAAATGTTTTAAACCAAAAGTAATTACAGTGGTTAACTTGTTTACAGTAATTGTCTGCTGGTTTATTTTGTTACTTTTCAGTACACCATGTTCAGTATGCCATTTAGTACTGTATCACTTTGAATATTAAAGTACAAATTACAACCAGACCACTCTACCTTTCTAAGATAAAAAACCTTAGAAGGGTAAAAACATGCCAGGCTGACACTGGTATGATGTAAGTAACACAGCTACAGCCAATAAAATTGATAATGGGTGTGTTAGATTTACAGTAGGTGTGCAAATGTTCAAGCATTGACAATAGTCAATGGTAGTGGTGGCGCCAAGGCAGTGGTGGGCCCCCAAATCAAATTCCACCTAGGGCCCCGTAAAGGCTGGGGCCGGCCCTGACTATATCCACACCTTTAGTCTTGTTGGAGCTCTGGTTAGTGGAGATGTTGTATCAGACTGCATTGTTTCTAATAGAATAATAGAATCACCTTCCTCACACACACACACACACATACTGTACAAAAGGGAGACCTTGAGGTTAACCGTGATAAACGCAGCACTAAAAATAGCTTTTTGCCTTGCTGAAATTTAAAAAATAACTGCAATTGTGGCATTGCCAAGAGTGACACTTCTCTAACCCGGTCGGTGTCGTCTTTTCTCTTCCTCGCCCTATTATCACTCACCTCACTCCCTCAGTCCCATCTGCCCTTGCCCTTTTCTCTAACACCAGCTTGAATATACTGTAGACAGCATCAAGTGAATTTCTTAGTGAGTTTCCCAAATATTTTGTAGCCGGAGGACCAACTTTTCCCCCGTTTGAGCAGGTCATAAAATTATTATGAATCCATGTGTTTTTTTTCTTCTCGGCCCTAAAAAGAAATTATTACCCAGAAAGCAGTTTGTGCAGAGCCTCTAGCTCTTCCTCAAGCCACTGTCTCAGGGAGTGGGAGTGAATCAGTGCATGAGGGATGGTATTCTTGACACAGCTGTGTGCATGGTTGTATTGTCGATTTATGAATATTAATTGAGGTTTGACACTATTATTGCCTGAAATGCATGCTGAAAGATGGCATCTTGCCCGAATCATCTACACGGCAATAAAAACTTAAATTGGAGTGCTGCACCGTATTCTTTATCTATGATTTATGCACTTTGCCATGACTGAAAATAGAATCTGAGGACAAAATAAACCACCTGAATGAAACCACATCCTCAAAGCATCTACTGTCATAACGCCATGTCAGTATCAATCAGATGTTGTTGTTTTGGCTTGATTCAAAGATTTACATGCTCTTTTATACTTAAAGCTGCATTAAGTGCTCTTTTGGCCACTTGGGGGGCAACACAACAAGCTGTACAACATTGACTTTTTATCACCTTACAGCAGCTGATATCTCGAAGGTGTCAGTAGTCACCAAAAACAACCCGGGGGTTAAAAACATGCAAGGGGCTGACTAACTAAATATGATCCAGGAAGTCCAGTTTGAGTCAGAGATCTATGAGTGTGAAGGCTTATCTGGAAAATCAGTCACATTACAAAATTATCCACCAGGAACCGTGTACAGGTATTTCATTGGCAACCGCAGATGTCACGTCGCATTTGAGCCAGGTTTAACGTTTTTGCCGGACGACCCTGCATTATTTGGCCAGGGCCCTCTGCAGAAAACATTAACATTCATTTGGAATAGTGTTTGTCCAACTTTAATTCTCTTTCACTCTCCTTAAAGCTGTGTTTTTCTCATCACCAAATCCTGAGGGAAATATCAGGTTTATCATCTTTTACTACATTCTCCACTATTTAACAGCTAGTTGCTACTTTTCTGCTGTTTGGTGCTGGGAAAGTGGCGTGCAGTGAGTTTTTTAGCTCAAAAAACTACTGCCTGTGGTGTCTGAAAGCAATGCGGATGAGAGTGATGGGAGTGAATCAAAACAGTAAAGTTGAGGACCATAGAACCAAAACAATGAGCTGCAAGACACTCAAACACTGCTTAGAATAAAGGTAATACTTCTTGAGCAACTCCTTTCACATTACTCTTAGTCATTTGAAACAAAAAACTAAAAATGTGTGGTCAGTCTGAATCGAATACTCTTCCAAAGTCCTAAAAAGTTGCCTTTTTGATGATACAGGGTTTTCCTCAGTTGTCAGTGATATCTATTTACAATCGTGTTCCTTAGCTGACATCCAGTCGTTAAGGAGTCAGGCCATGATGATGCCTTTTAGGTAGACACCTTCATTTTTAACAGACATATAAAAAGTCTATCTGAGGCAGCCCAACAGGCGTGAAATGTGAAAGGAAGACATTCGAGGACAGAAAATGCAGAGGACTCAAATTACACCCCTCATCGCTTCGCTACCTACCACTCCTTAGCACAGTCACCGCTCTCCCAGACACCAAAATGCCTTTTAAACCGTCATTTAATCCCACCTAATGAAATAGAATCCCTTTTTCTCTTTGCTGGGTAAGTAGGGCTTAACGGTAATTGAATGGGTAGTACTACTCTGCATAATTTTTCTTATGCCAAGAAAGGGAGGGGGTAAAAAGAAAGATGTATGAATTTAATGTGAGCTTACTAAGAGGAAACTGGCCTTGAGTCCACAAAACGATCTTAAGAGGATGGGCGGGGGCTGCTCAATTCCTGCCTGTACCACCCCTTTGCTGACCTTTCTGAAATGGACTTTAATGCATAAAGTGGAATAAAGCGGAATTAATCATGTGCAGGGACTAGGTCATGGACAGGGGTGTAACACAGATGGCTGAGTGGCACTATTGGTGTGTGTGTGTGTGTGTGTGTGTGTGTGTGTGGAGGTGATCACGACCAGCCCCCAAACACACCCATAGGTATAATTCGCATTCTTTGTCAAACAAAGGTGCAGACAAGGTGAATACACACACAGATAGCTCTTCCCTTTAATCGCCCTGTTGAGTTTGAAGAGTTTCAAAGGTTACCGATGCAGCTGTAGTCAACTGAAGACCTTTGTTTGGCTTTTCTGTCTACTGACTTACATGCCAACCTTATGTGTGATTGTGTCGATACGTATGAGAGATTTTTCTGCACACAGTATAGTATTATAGCATCTGAGTGTGTTTGCTATGATGATGGAGCTCCACGTTTACTGTATTTTGGATAACCTGCACCAGCAACATTTACCCGGAGCACTACACTGGACATACAATACATTCAGATGCTGTATCTTTACAGGACAGGGCTACGAGACACTTTCTGATTGCATTTATTCGCTATGTGTAGAATCTGTATGTGATCATCTTTGAGATTATTCTGGTGATATATGTTTTTTTGTTTTTGTTTTTTTTTCTCTCCAAAAAATAAACCATTGCAGTGAAAATAGATGCAGTTATGTGGTCTAACTAACTGTACCCGACAATACAAGAACTGTGCTGACTTTTTTCCTGGGACATGTGGCTTTGGCTTCAGTCTTTTAGAACAATATCATGTATGTAGCCATCAAGTGGCTTTTACAAGGTTCTTGTTTTAAAACAAGTCTGCTGGATACATTAAAAAGTCAGTCAGACTCAGTTTTCAACGAACTCACGGAGTTAGCATTAATTAGCTAGCAGATGATTAAATCTGCAAACAATAGTTGTCATTTCAGAGGGCAAAATCGACAGTCACTACTACTCATTACTACTACTCATTAAGACTATTGATGATAATCTGCTACCATTATCATTGTAAACTGTGCCAGAATAAAAAGCTACGTCTACACATAGTGGCTTTAAGTTTTAGTTTTTCTCAGATGAGTGTCAAAATAGGTAGTTGATGAAGTTTATCAAGTTATTTAATCTGTTTTTAGCATCAGAACACCCCAGTGGGGCGTTTGGTGGCCTGAAAACCAGTCCAAAAGACTGCACTAATGTTATTTGACTTGATTTGGTTTGACTTCTCTTCATTATCAGAATATTTTCCTGAAATGTGTCCTGCGTCCCAAGGTGCACACTGTTTCACATACATAACAAAACACAACATTTAATCAAAGAACAAAACAAATACTACAAACACATCAGACATCACGAATAAGTAGCTGCAGTGCAATTATTGCCCACTATAAGCATGTCAGGATGCTCCAACAAGTTTAAGCCTAAAAAAACATGACAAACTAGACAAGTTTGATGAAATGAATATGTTGTGTAATATGAAGAAAGGTAGTTGGTTGCACATTTCATCCTATATTAAGGTCAGGTGCAGGATAATTGATTAAATTAAGGATAATTAGAATTACTGCCCCGAGGTTGTATGCCTTCGCCAACCAGTCAAGTTGCAGTTTACATCCCTGTCTGTCCAGACTCATATATGTAGTGAAGACTTTGAAGGAATTTAATTGAAGGTATTAAGTGTATTTTTTGACAAAATGGAGGTCATCACTATATTGACGTGTTTGATTCCAGTGAATCATTTCCAGTGAGAAACATGCTGTCTTCACTTAGAGACTGTTTTTACAGAGGAGTACAGAGGACTCATAGAGAGCTTCGTCACATGGTGCAACGACAATCACCTGAAGCTCAATATCAGCAAGACCAATGAGCCTGTGGTGTACTACCAGAGGATCAGGAGGCCCCCTGTCCTGGTTGTCATCCAGGGAGAGGAAGTGAAGAGGGTGGACTCATACAAGCACCTTGAGGTCCAAATCAATAGAAAAATTCCAGGACATTATGATGTCACAGTGAAGCTGACCTTTGACCTTATGGGTAAATGTCATCACTTCATGATTTTAATGTCTGAGACTATTTGTGTGAAATAATAATAATAATTTAATAATATAATATGAATACTTGAGTTATGGCCAAAAACGTGTTGTGTGAGGTCACAGTGACCTTTGACCACCAAATTCTAATCAGTTCATCCTTAAGTCCAAGTGGATGTTTGTGCCAAATTTGAAGAAATTCCCACAAGGCGTTCCTGAGATATAGCGTTCACGAGAATGGGACAGACGGACGGACAACCCGAAAACATAATGCCTCCGGCCACGGCTGTTGTCGGCGTGGAGGCATAAAAAATGTGAATATTAGTCCTACTCGTTGGGTTGAAATGTTGCCTTTTTTCAGTCTTATATGTATATGTTTTGGGAGCATTAATCCAGTGTGCGGATACACTCCATTTTTCCTTCATTTGTGTAATATGTGACAGCTAATTAGAAACTTATTAAAAATATGCATCCAGGCACCAATTTAGAAAAAAGTAATAATTTTGCATTTTGCAACCTTGAGTGCACTTTTGGCCACTGCATATTTGAAACGCATATGTCTGATGCTTCAGGTGTATTTATGGCTTTATGGTCTTGGTAAGTTTCATTCTCCAGACAAATCTGTTAACAAGCCTGAGGTTAACCTGGCTTTCAAGGCAGAATTTTACACGTGGAAACATCAGATGTTTGTGGCAATATTCACTAACATGTAATGCTGTAAAATGCACTATAATTGGACCAGGATCACACAGAGATATCACACTTAAATATTTATTTTAAATGCAAAGTACTTCAATAGTATAACACCAAAACCAATTATATTAAACACTGGCATTCAGGTGTGTGTGTTTTCCCTGCTGTATGTGTGTGAGTCGCTGCTGTTAACATTTCAGTATTCAGGTGAACAGCTGAGGCAGTTGGCTGAAAGTGAGGAGGGCTGCAGGTCTATCTCTCCTCTGATCCACTGAAGCCTCAGGGTTAGAGACATGAGTAGAGGGCTCACCGCTGTAGCTTTGAGACCCAGTCAGTCTCTGCGGGCGAGAAAAGCTGGACTCGACCCAACGGGAGCCAAGCAGGGAGGGCTGTAACACTTCAAATACTGTGTAAGGGTTATGCGATCCTCTCAGCACAAAAGAGCCACTCTGGTGTGAATGTGAGCGACTGAGAAAGGAAAGGCGAGTCAGTGAGCATGAGGGGAACGAGAGCACGGGAGAGGGAGAGAGAGCACAGAATGAGAACAAGAAGGGAGAGAGAGAGAAGACCAGAAGTCATAAAGAATAAATCACTGAGCTAAATGAACAAGGGAGTGAATGAAAAATGGGAAGGTGAGAGAGAACAGAATGTGTAGAGAAGAGAAAGTCAATCAGATAAAAGGAAAAAAAGGAAATAAGAGACTCAGAAACGGAGGGAGGAGGAGGAGAACCAAGGGGGGAGAAACAGAGAGGGAGAGGCAGAGAAGTGAGTGTTCAGCGTTGTAAGTAATGGCAGCATAGCGACCTTACTGCGGTGCTGCTCTGCACTATGTGTGTGTGTGAACATGTGCGTCTGGCTCTGCTTGTGTGCACACTATGTGCTTGTATGTCTATTTATTACATGCATATGTGCACAGCAGTGCATTTTTGTCTGTATGTGGATGAAGTTGTTACGTGTGTACTATATATGGGTGTACACTGTATGCATACATGTGAGTAATGCATACATATATGTGTGTATGTGTGTGCATGTGGTCATACAAAGCAAAGGTCAGTGAGAGGCATGTTCGCATATGTGTGTGTGTTTGAAGCTGTAAACTAGCAGTGGTGAGTGTGCACTTGGATGGGACGCTAGAGTAGCGATCCTCCTCCTCCTCCTCATCCGCCTGCCACCGGCGATCAGCGCCGCCCTCGCCATCAGATGTGACAGCCACAACCGTCAGAGTCCACGCTAAAATAGCCACCATACGGCTATTACAAGCCCCGGTGACAGAGCTCTGCTTACAGCGTCTGACAGCATCACATTTCAGCACCGGCCGAAGACACAGAGGGGAAAGATGAGAGAGTGGAGGAGAGTGAGGGAGGCGGAGGAAAGAGAAAGGGAGAGCCACAGAAGGGAAAGGAAACAAAGGAGAAAAAGTGGGGGAGATGGCGGTGAAGGGTGACTGGACGGCGTATTGTAATTTCCAACATGATCACCCAAGACATCTGGCATGACTGCCTGCAGGTCATTGCAATTAATTAACTTCACAAATGACTGGAGCAGGCCTGATATGCCTGTTTTTTGCTGTTGTATTCTGTAATATATACTGTGATTGCAAGTCAACGTTTAAAAAGGATGCTCTGGAGACTGTCAAGATGGTTTTGGTGTTCACCAAAGCTGAACTTGGCATGAAAGATTTACTTCACCCCCATGAGTGAATCCACTGATCGCGGGTATTTAAATTAAATAGATTGACTTTGCTGAGAAATTGCACCATTTTACATGCTGGTGTGACCAGGCCATAACAGTGACGTTGTAAGTGAGCAGTGTCATAGTTTAATTGATTTAAGTGAACGTCTGCTTGTTACTAGGCTGCTTAACATGGGTCGTGTGCATGTCCAGAGTACAATGTTGGGCAAATAAAGGTGTAGGTTCTCTTCTAGTGAACATAAAGTACTGGCTGAAGAAACCAGTACACATATTTTAGAGCTACAACCACAAGCTCCAGAAAATAAGGGCCAATGATTAAACTTAATTCGCCTCCCACAAAGATAATTGCGGAAGACTTTTGGTGGTTCTTAAAACCTTTAAAATATTGGTGTAAAATACACATTTATGTCACTCCTTTCACAGAATTACTGCTGTAGACACAAACACGCTAGACCTATTTACAGCAGAAATACAATAGGCTAAGTATATTGGTTGCTTCAATCATAATGCACTGGACCGGACCTGCTGTGAGCTGAACGCCAGGAAAAATAAAGGGCATCTAAGGCACAGCAGTAATGTAGGAAAAATAATAGTGGGTGCCACTTTCTAATGGGGCACCCTTTATAAGGGGTTGTGACTATTGGCTTTAATAATATTTACTAAATCATTATTAGTAGTTTATAGATCAGTAATAATCTATTACAGTTATTGATTCCATTTTGTAATAATGCAGTTATAAATGTTGTTATGCCATTAATAAATGCTAATTAAGTTGTTAATATTAAGTTTATATCATCTGCAGCCCTTCTACAGAGTGTACTGTAACCAACCAATCAGTTAAAGGGATTTTTCACAACCTGGCAACCCAAAAGTTGTTCTTATTTATGGGTTATTGCTGATCTAAAAAGCATTACTAAAGAATTTATTAACCATTAATAAAGCCATTAGTTACATATAAACCCTTTAAGAAAGGCCTTATTAGAAAGTGGTACCTAACAGTGAAATAGTGAAAGATGCTGTTATACTGTTATTTCATGTGTCATTTCATCTTTTGATGACATGTGCTGAAAACAGTGTCACTAAATGACAATAAAACTAATTATAAACATTACATTATTGTGAAGTAAATGTGCTCCGGCTGAATTGAACAAGTCTCCTTCAAAAAAAAGAGAGAGAACGATCAAACAGCACTAAAGTGGCTTAAATGCAGGGAAGACAACAAGATAAAAGCAGCTTGTTCACCCTTTCTGCAGAACCATCTCCGCAACGTCTGACCCCTGAACTTTAAAGCCTCCTCAGAGCCCTCTCCCAAAGTGGAGCCCTTAAAGCTACCCTGCATCTCTGGGGAATTTTGTACAGTGCAGGTGCACTCTGTAACTTGTACAGCCTTTATTACTCCCATATATCCAGATCCTTCAAGCCGCCAAATGCTGCTGATTCTAACTTTACTGTCTCAAATGTTCCATAGCTTTCCTTTAAAAAGCTCAGCAGTGTCTCCACTGCAGACCTGTGTACCTGACCCTGAGTTATTCTCCCCTGGAAGTCCACCGCAGCATTCACTTTCTTTTATGGTGGTAGGTGGACTTCACTTTTAGTGTAAATCACAAAATTAAACTAAATTCATGATATCAGATCTTGGTTGAAGTGTTGAGATATATTTTGCATTAGTTCCTGTGTTGTTCATGTAATTGAGTTTACAAGTGACAAGTGACAGCTGAATGAAGCCAGATAGCCTCATGTTTGCTGTGGCTTTGTTTTACGTCAACAGATGCAAAACAAGATACATTTTAAGCCTGTACAAAACCGCACTAGGTTTAGGCTTTATTTAAACTAAAAGACAAACCCTGCTCATACCATTATTCTTAGAAAATTCCATGGCTCCTGTATGATTTTCCATAACTTCACTTATAGTGCGTCTATGACCTAAAATTAGTCTTTCTTCCTTCTTTGCTGATGTTGGTTTTCAGCTCAGAAGTTCTGAAGGGGTGATCCGTCTACCACCACTGTTACTGTATGTTTGTTGTAGAAAATAAAAACAGCTGATGCTGCGAATGTGGGACACAAGTTGTATTTCTGTGAAGTTTCTTTACTTTTGTAAAATTCACTGATATTCCACAGAGATGTGCACTGGAGTCTCAAAAACAACTGACTACAGAATTGACTTGGAATGACATTGTGTGTTTCTTTACCCAAGGCTGGATTACCAACTAGGCAAAGCCCCAGGTTCCCTGCATGTCAATTTGGTTTTTTTTCTGCTGTTTCATTTCTCATGTAATTTGCACTGTCAATATTAAAGGTGCCCTATGTCGTTTTCTTGTAAACAAACAAACACTATGTTTACATTCAGTGTTTCACAAGGATACATACAATGTGTGTATCCTTCAGGTCTGACAAGCGTGTTGTTTACATTCCTTTCCTCATAAAACATTTGCTATGCTGATTTTAAATTGTGCATTGTGTACATCCATGTTTGCTAGCTTGCAGTCTTCTTCTTCTTTGTCTTTGTTGGTGCATTACTGCCACCAACTGTCAATTAGCGGAATAGCATGAGACCAATGGCAGGATGTGAATTGCAACGTCTGCTAGCTCACACATGTGCACGCGCGTCCTCGTGCTTGTGCATGATACAAACAAAATGGGGACCCACCTGTAAAACTGTTGATTCATGGCGCTACTAGTGGTCAAAAACTCCACGGGGTACCTTTAACTAAGGTACCCAACCCTTGGCCCTGCCTTGTAGAGTGTTCCTGTGTCATAATCTACAACCACAATTATTTATGCTTATGTTGTGTTTACATGGTGCATTATTCCTATGTTACATTACCATTAATCGATTGACATACAGAAGAACCTTGGGCCAGGTAGTATAATTTCAGCATAGGACTATGGACTCTGCATCTCTGGGCAAAATGAAATAAAAGTGAGTGTGAAAGTCAATTCTTGGCAAAGTAAGTTGAAAAAGTAGTTTGACAAAAACTAAAAATAAATAAAAAATAAATCAAATCAAGTTTAAGACTTTTTGCTCAAACCCCATGGAGCAATGAAGTCACCCACTGATGAAGAGTGTGAGATGCACTTAATAGCTTTGGAAAAAGCTAGTGAGTAAACCTTGAGTTAAGATTGTTTTTATATATATAATAAAGCTGTTTAGTTTTGTGTACTGTACTTGATGGGAACTTGGAGGTGACAGGGTACAGACACAGAGGCAAGGACGGAAGGAGGACTAGAATATTTTACCAAAATAAAACTAAAAATACTTAAATAAAAATAAAAGTTCAGTTCTCAGTAAGAACAACATCCATACAGCACCGCAGAGCCGTGATGTCCAGACCAACAATCATTTTCTATGGACAGCAATGTGCAGCCTCTGTGTGTACAACTGATTGTCAATTGTTAATATACGAATAAATAAATAAATATAAATATACTCTTCTTCAGCCTAGCCTTATTATATATTAGAATTAACCAGAAAGGAGGACAAAACTCAGACAATTAAACAAAAATTACGATGATAAATAAAAAGGGCTATAAACACCGCAGCGGGTGCAACAAGCATTATTAAGCTACATAAATTAAACAGCCTGACACTTCTTATAGAATTAACAGCAGAATAAAACGTCACCAAGGCAGACAACACAGAGATGTATAGACAATATAAACTCCATAGTGGCTGCAGCCACAAACACACATCAAAGCAAAAAGAGAGCCTGTACAGTTTTGGACACCATATAGTGCACATACAACCCTACGCTGCTTGGCAACGCAGTGGTTGTTGTCGCTCTCATCTAGAGAGTGAGCTGCAACCATCATTGAGTTTCTTGTTGTACTCACCTATCTGAACATTATTCTGTGAGTTACCACAAAGTCCTCCTCAATCTGCTGTAGGTCGAACTCTGCTCGTTCATTCTTAATGCATGATATAACCAGTCCACTCAACCTCTCTGTCCCACTGCACTCCTCAAACAGTTTTCAAAAGGTTTAAGTTGAATGAGTGCTCCGCAGTCACAACTGCAACTGTAACAGGGATTGTAGAAACAACAGAAAGGTTGTGCACAGCTCACTGAAGGTAAACGTTTCTAAGTGACCGTAGAAGTTACTGCTGGAGGACGCATGCTGTTTGGCGCGCAACAGTGTGGGTATTTGTTTTGGCTCACTTGGTGTGCTCGCCGGGTGGTGCATTGAATCGTTGATTAATTAAGGTAGGCTGCTTGCAACCCCTTTTTAAAAAAACTTATGCTGAGTTACAATAATGCTAACCATCATCATAATTCCTTAGTTAATTAATATTGCCTGGTTGTGCTTTTTGTGTACCGTTCAAAAACTGCTCGGCCCAGCCCAGATGCAACCGCAACCCTCACACCCCCTGAAACTTGAGATAATAAATACTTAAATAAAACAAAAATAATTGATTTTCAAAAATGCTCAAAGATGTACAAGTACACAACTTTGTTACAGTAACAAGAGTAAATGTATTTCATTACTTCCACCCCTGCACAGAGGGCATGGAGGAACGTATAGGGGCTCAGCAGCATTTTTTTTTTTTATAAAACCTGGCTATGAATTTCCCTGTACTGAATGCACTTTTCAAAGATTACAGTAAGTACAGTGGAAACAGTGAATACAATAGATGTCTTTTCAGGAGTGCCATATACAAAGAAGAGGCATTGGTAAGAAAAATATGAGACACCGTCCATGATGTCCAGTGGAGTGACACATTCACCTACCTTATAAACATGAAGCCTAAGCATACGGGGAAAAATAGAAAGAGCCTCACCAACAGTACCACTGGAAATGGATCGCTCCCTTTTAACCCAGTTAACACCCATGTCATTTTCTCCCCCCTTCCCCAAGTACTGTATCCTCTCCCATTCAACCAGTCCTGTGTAAGGATATCTATAATGAATGAGATGTGTGGGAGAGACACCGCACATATTAATAAAGCTTTACCTTCCATATGTGGAGGGCAAAAATAAGAGACTGAAGCCAAAGACACTACGACCATTGACGGTTTCCTACAATGCATGAAATAACCTGACTTTGGAATCATGAATAAATAAAAGCTAAATTACAACCAATTAAGTATCATATTAGGTACGTAAAGAGCAGCATTGTCTGTGATTGCTGTTTACCTGTTTTTTTATTCATGAAGGCGCTCATCTCTTACAGTGTTATCATATCACGTAATTCCAAAATAAGAGAGAATTTCTTTCCCTTTCCTTCTCTCCGTCCACTTATTCCTCCATTCTCTGTGTCTCCTGGGTGCGTGGCTCACAAGACAGAGTGTACGGGAAAGAGGACTCCATGTGCCCCTCGGTAGCTACAGAGAGTCTATGAATAGGTCAAAGGTTGTTAATGAATGTTGTTTTCCTCCTCCGCTGATACTGTCCTACTGCTAAGCCCTTGTGTTTAAAGCTGTCAAGGGGCAAGCCAAAACCATTACGGCCTCGGGATAAATACAGAACATTCACAGTAATCCTATGTGTGAGCGTGTGTTGCAGCTTCTGCAGTACCTTCTGCAAGGCCGGATGTTGTCAAAGTCATCGGGCAGCATTTTGAGGACAAATAAATTGGGTTAAGTCAGGAGAACTCTGTGATGCACGAGTAAACAAACAAACAAACACAGTTTTGTGCTGCATGCAGGAAAGCAGGAAATGGCAGAGTGTGTGTATAAATACCCACATCATCAACAGTGCTGTGGAAGACACTGTCTGAGAGTATTTTGGAGCTTTGTGCTCATAAATCATACTGAACAAGAAGAGGGAGAGAGAGACCAACGGAGGATATGCTGAAACTCAGTGGCTAGCTGGTTTTTACTATTTCTACCTCCCCCCAGCTTCCACTTTTCTCTTTCTGTAATCCTACTTCTTTTTTTTCCTTTCACTCTCCCCTCTCTTGCCATTTTCCCTCTTCTTCTCCTTCCCTTCCATTTTCACCCTCCCTTTCATCACCTTGGATTATTCCCTCCCATTCCTCTCCTTGTCCTCTAACCCTCCTCTACGCTTCTTCCCTCTACTTTCATTGTTTCCGCAATCGTCCAACTCCTTTCGCCGTTTTTTCTCTCTGTCCCTCGTACAACTGATAGCAGGTACACCCAGGCCCAGCCAGCACCAATCCATCTCAACACAGACCTGCAATCTCTGATATCCTGACTCCCCCCCACCCCTCATCCACTTCTTCACTTACCTGCACCACCCGTCCTGCCCTCCCTCACTATACCTTCCTCGCTCAGCTCAGCCCCCATCCTTCTTCTGCTACTCACCACTTCCCTCTTCCATTATCCATTACTCTCTTCCCCAGCACCCTCTGTTCTTGCCATTCCCTCACAGTCAAGCAGAGATAGTAGACATTCCTTGTCTGTCCAGCACACATCCATCTCCAGCTGGAGCGCCAATCTGCTCTGGAAGCAGAAAACACTTCACAGGCCCAGATTCAACGAAATGTGTGCACCAAGAAGAGAAGCTGTGAAATCAGTTAAATGACCAAATCACAGCTTCTTCCCATTCACAACCCATAAATGAAAAGTTTGCATTTGAACACGTGTGCATGCAAAGTACATCTAATTTTACCAACATTAACTTTAATTTCAGATTAAGAAATGCACTAAAAGTATGTTCTAGGACGCGTTCACGTCTGTAATTCAGTTCATTTGGTGTTCATTTAGCTTCACACTGACTTATGACTAACACATCAACAGCTGTAATCATGAAGTCATACAGATTGACTGTCACTCACTGATTGGACAGTTTGTCTCCATGTAGAGAAATCAACTGTCAGTGACTGACAGCAGGTCACACTCCACTTTACTGAACCTGAATGTGTTTATTTTAGACTTCAGACTTCAACTGGTCCTTGTATGTCATAAATGGTGACAAACCAGAGGAAACAGCAGAGAAAAGGAGACATCTGACATTACAGGGGATAGTTACTGTGAGGTCGCTACGTTTCACTTCTTTCACTAGGAACTGATAAAACACATGGAGTAGGACACAAGCTCAGTAGGATACAAAGATTTAAAACAGAGTAATGTATCTCTGTTTTAACCCCATGTTACTCATGTGCTGACTTGCATGTGTATTACCATGGTTACTAAATGATGCATAATTACAGTCCATTTTAAGTCAATGGAAAGATGCAAATGGAAGGAAAATAGACCTAAATGTGGCGGTGCAAACTGATGCGTCCATGTGAGGTGAACGTGTTGAATGTTTTAACTTGAGCCTTGTAACCTAAGCTCTAGGACGATGAACAGATACATGAGGGAAAGGGGGAGGGGTCAACAGATTTTCTGGAAAGTTTTAAGATCAGTCAGAGTTGGATCTGCCAGACATAAACACACCCAGTCACATGTAGCTGGTTAGCAAAGCTAACATCTGTGTAGTCTATACATTATCTGTTTGAGATGGATAAACATGTTGGCATGAATAAAGTGAGATGAAAATTCGCTTTCAGCCTGAAGGTACTTTAACATCTTGAAACACCAACTTTCCAAATTACTGTTATTTACCTCTATTTATGATTCTTTTAAAGGTGGCATACAATTAAGAAAGACACAAAGGGTCAGGTTATGCTAGTTATCCTAGCATGTTGTCCTCCATTTTATTAGGGTGGCTGCAAAAGTCTGAGTGGCTGATATCACAGAACTCCTTCAGACAAAACTTTTCTGCATGGAGGGCAAAGACAGAAGAAGAGGAAAAGGGTGAAAATATTCACTTTGTGTTCTGACTGGCCCTTTAGGCATAAGACTTTAGTGTTGGTGGATTAGTATTCAAGGAGTAAAGCAGTGTGTTTGAAATGTTTAGTTTATTAACTACAGATCATGTACACTTATACTTCTCTGACCACATTCAATTGCAGGTTATACAGTTTTGGACTTCTGATGTATTTTACGTTGGCTTCCATTTCATTTTTTATGGTATGAAAATCAATTAAGCTTGAAACTTTGAAGTTATGTATCTCATCACAGTGAATATTCTGTATAGTCATGGTTGGTGTTTTGACTACTGTCAAAATTGTAATTAAAAAATAATTAAATATTTCTTGTTCTATATAATTATCTGCAGTGGCGGTACATCGGTGTTTTCCACCATACTGTAAGTTGATTGGTGCAATATCTGTTCGGGCGGGCAAAACAGTTTGTAAGATCACTTCAATTCCAATTCCACATAAGACAGTTAACCAGCTTACTCTGTGCCATGATCAGAAGCACAAGGTAACCTATGGAGCGCTGATGTTACAGGACTAGCTGTTGCTGTGAGTTTTGACATTTACTGTCACCACAACAGGACCTATGAAAGAGAGACAGCTAACACTAGACCCCCCTGAGTGAGCAGGAACTGCAGATGACTCAGCCATGAATTGTTGCTCATTAGAAAACTAGCTTGCTAGCTTCCACTTTCTGAGCGGAACACTTAACAGCTCGATGGGTTCTCCCAAATGTTTAATGTTGTCTAGTGGCAGACAGCTGAAACAGTTAGTGGTTGATAGCCAGTGGTAGGTGGGCTGGGTTGAAAAAGGAAAAAGAAAACTTGTATCAACATTCATACAATATACAGAGCGATAGCGTGCTCCAGTTAGTAGCACACCAAGCAAGTTGACAAGCTTAGGGTGCTTTCACATCTGTAGTTCGGTACACTCGGTGAGATTCGGGGGTGAAGTTGCAACAGTGCTGCATTTTTCATTTGGTTCGGTTAACGTTCAAGTGCACCAAACATTGTAAACAAATGATACATGGTCGAAACGGTCGCTCGTTTATTGGACAAAATATCTGAGTGAAACTCAGCAACACTTCCTGATCTCAGAAATAACGGAGCAACACCAAATTTATTAGGTCTTTAGTTTTCTGGTTTTTGCTTTGGCGTTTCCATCAATCAAATGCTTTACAAGAAGGCGAACAATATGAGCAGCTGACAAGACAGCAAGTTGTTTAACATTTCATTCTGCGCATTAGACGAGTGAGACAGTTCACTACAGGTGAGAACGCGATAACATAACTTATGACCATACCTCGCTCGTCGTCTGTGCAATAAGGACAACACATCATAGTCCCTCTCTCTCATCAGGGCACACCGTCTCCTTCGGTACTGAACTCTGGTGCACTTGGAAGTGAACCGAGACCCACGTTTTCAGGCAGACCAGAGTTCAGTTGTTTGGTCCACACCAGCGTTCAAATGAGCTTTGACACCACCTCAAACGAACCGGACTATCTGACGAAACACTCCAGGGTTCAATTAAAACGGACCAAACAACTTAGGTAGACACTGTCTCCATATTTATGTCCAAAAATGATTTTATCCTCTTTTGAAATCTGTAAAAACATACACAGCTGTAGTATCATTATAGTTTATATTTCCTTACAGTAAAAGTGAGGAGAATGCAATTTTCAGATTTTTCACATTCCAATTATGCAGGCACGCATTTTTTCCAACGGCCTCCTCATAAAGTCGTCGGACCAAATGTGAACCTCTCTCCGTGTGCTACCGCTGCTCATTTTGTTTTGTTGCATTTCTGATTCTGACGATCGCCTGCCAGAACTTCCTGTAATTGGTCCGAAAGTCCGAACCGTCAAAACAAATGTTTTCACACTAGAAACAAACCGAACCATGGTCCAGTTGGATCCGGACCGAGACCACCTCTTTTCATCGGACCAAGGTTCGGCTATATAGACTGTGGTCTGTGGGAGGTTTCACACCTGTAATTTTGGTTTGAAAGTCCAGATCAAACAAGGTAGGTGTGAAAGGGCCCTTAAACATGGCTTCTTTGTGAGGGCTCCATGAGAACTGAACAAAAGACTATAAGAGAAGAGGAAATAGGGATGAGATCAAGGAGCACGAGCACTGGAATGTAAGCTTTATTGTCCAACAGGTGAGAGTGAGAGACATTGAGAGAGAGAGAGGAAGTAGGAGAGAGAGAGGAGTTAAGGTTGTAGAAAGGCACTTTATATTATCTCACTGCCACAGCCCCGGCAGCATCCGCCCTGAGCGCAGGCCTGCTGTATCGCACCTATATCTCAACAAATTCTCCCAGCCAGACCTTGCAGCCTTTTCATCATCAGCCAGGGTACCGCTTCTCATAATGTTCTCAGGTGCACCTCCACCCCCCCCTCGGCTCCCCCACCTTTCTCCTTTATAATAGCCTCAGTCTGCTTCGCTCTATCATTCCGCTAATATTTTGTTCATCTTCCGGGAAGTGGATGTGCACCTTGAAGAAACTTTTGTCCCAGAGGTAAAAGTGTTTCTATTAGGCCTGTTCATGACTGGCACTGGTAGTCTGACTGCACTCTTTTGCTACCCTTCAGCCATTTGCCCAACAGCAGCACATCACACACACACACACACGCATTAAAAACACACAGATGCAGACTTACATATTATCCCATTAAGCCTTGAGCAAACCAAGCAGGTGAACACATTAAATGCACGCACGTAAAGACAGGCACGTTTACCTTAACACACACACACACACACACACACACACACACAGCTGCAGACACCCAGTTTGTCACCATCTCTGAAGTCGGGGGTTTCCATCTTGTGGAGCGACTTACTAATTTCAAGACCTTGAATAAAGTGTTGGTGATAAATCAGAGCTGCCAGCACCAAAATACACACAGATTCATCACTGGATTAGCGCTCTACTTTTATTCATCTCTCTTTCTCTGTCTTTGTCGCTCTGTGTCTTTCTCTCTCTTTCTCTTTCCTGCACAAACACACACAGGCACACGTATGTAATTGGTCTTACACTGCCTCTCCCACTGTCTGTTTTATTAACCACATTTGAATTAAAGGACACGTTTTTGCTCAACTGCAATTTGCCTTACATTGTGTTTCCACTGAGGGACCCGACATTCAGCCAGAACGTGAACTACTCCGCACTACTCAACACTTACAAGTCATATTAAGATTTGATGCATTAAATTTAATTATTAACTAACTATCTAACTACTATATGCACTATATATAAGAAAATAAGATCAATTGAAACTTTTTATTAATGCCTGTTGAGATATGGAGAAGCTAATAAAAGGGAAACTGAACAACTGAACATAGAGAATTTCAACATCTGTCAACAGTAGAACATATTACAGCAAGTTAAAATAGTTAAAGTTGTTCTAATTTATATTTGTATATGAATAATGGGTCAAATAACTATGTTTAATGTTAAAGGGGTCGCTCGTAGTGATGAATCCACAGACACTTATCTCCTGACTCAGTTCATCCCAGCTCTATGGAGCGTTTTAGCGTCTTTCAGCTCACTGTTTCGGTTTTATGGCCACAACTTAATTATTTGATTCAGTCTCATCAACCCTGTTTCCAGCTGGGAGCTGTTTTCAGCGAAAAAGCTCCAATAAATCCCACCTGTCCAGCACCAAATGGCAGACAGACCAAGTTAGCGACTACATGGTGAACATGGTGGAGTATTTTGCAACTAAAGAGCCAGTTGGTGGAGACCAAAACAAAGCTAAAAGCGGAGCGAATATCGGAGTTACATTAATCAGGTAGCCTGAAACATGACTCTAAATGGATGATGAAGTTGCTCTGTGTCTGCTGGATGTGTTAAGGGGCAATTGTTTGCTAACATGTTTAGCCATTGCATTACATTCTTGGATACACTGTTCAACAACCCACTGATGTATTTCGATGTCAGTGGATGGGCAAAGAACTACAGAAATTTGGCTGAGAGACTCTCAACCTGAGGGCATCATGCAGCTCCATCTAACTGTTATCTGAGAGAAGAACTGTAGTTTTCATTAGCCAAAGTGATTACCCAGTATATTTGTGCTACATTGCTAGCTTAGATGATAAAGTGTGGGTGAACAGCAGCTGCCAACAGACACAGAGTCGCCATGCTGCGTATCAGAAGCAGTGGAAGAAATCGTCTGAAATTCAGTATGACAGCAGATATCTTGAGTTTGTAGGCTGTATTAGTTTGAATATAATATAACTGATAATTGGGAACTCTGGTTGACACAACATCCACAGACCATGATGCCACTTGAGAGACAAACAATCGTATATTATCCTGCCTGTAATAACGTGTGTGAGATTAACACTGAGATTTAACACTGGATGTTAACACAGGACCTGTTGCCGTGTGGCTGTCATTGTGTCGAAAGTCTTTTAATTGCTTTTTGGGTTCTGTTGGAGAATGTGTTTGCCCTCTGGCTGTGTACTGGAGAGCAGCACTGCAGACAAACTGGAGGTACGTCAAGCTCTACAGAGAAGTAAGTGAGCACAATCAATCATCATGACGGCAAAAACCAGGAAATTAAAGCACAGGTTGAAAATAATTAATTGAGGAAACTTTTGAAAGGACAGATACTGTAACTTAAAGGATAATTTAATTTTGTCAAGTGAACTCAACATTGTTAACACAGCACTTACAACAACAACTTAAAGCAACCTTGATCCAACATGCCATGCTAAATTGTGATATATATGAAAAAATATACACTTGCAGCATGCACACAGCTAAAACCAGAAAACAGACACAGTTAAAAGCCGTGTTTTCTTAAAATCATTGGACTGTAATAATATATCATGATGCAGCTGTGAAACTTTTGTCACCGTGACTTGTTTTTCAAATCACAGGACAGACAGACAAACTCGGTCTCAGAGGACCTTTTCGCAAAATAGATAAGAAATCCAAAATGCACCCAAGACCATTTGGTTCGGTTCGTTTTAGGCTAGTGTGAAAGCTGTCAATCAAACTCTGGTATGGGCTAAAGAACCAGACTGAGACCACCTGAAAAAGAAGGTCTCAGTCAAGAACGGGATTTCTCAGTATACTGTATATAGGCAATACATAGCCTATATTGATCATCGACCCTGGTAACCCTGGTAAATGAGTGCCAGGGATTGTCCCTGATCAATTAAAAAGTGAAAGTGTCCTACTCTGTCTATTTTTGCAGTTCTCCAAAGGTGAGTGAAAGGAGTCAAACGTAGTGACCACACAGTAACTACCACCCTGTTACATTGCGGTACAACACTTTCGTCTCATCTCTGACTGTTCTTCAGTATTTATGATGGTCTAGTTGCAGTTATTGTCTCGACTAATAGTGGTCATTATCCATTATTTCATTTTGAACTTTTTTTTTACTACTGAGAAGAAAAACACATATCGTGACCTGCTGTCAGTCTCCAGAATTAGATTTTCCTCATTGGTCCATGTAATGATGCATAACATAACCAAAACTGTTCAATCAGAGAGTCTCTTGTCAGTCCATGTAGCTCTATGTTTACAGCTCTTGATTTGTTAGTGGTAAGTCGTGTGACCATGAACCGGACCAGAACTACAAGGCGACGATGTATTACTTTTTCTCCTTGGTTCAGACCAAATTAATCAAACTACAGGTTTGGAAGAACCCATACAAAAATATATACAATTTTAAATTCAGCTCTGAAGTTAAGAGGGATCCAGAGGTTTTTGTTCCTTGTTAAAAGCCTTGCTTCAGTATTTTGTACCAGTTGAAGACGAGATAAAAATGCTTTGGTGGTGCAAAACAGTATAGACAGTTACAGCTGACAAAGGTGCATATGAAGGAAATTAGGGTTTTGTGTTACTAGTTCATCTACTAATGACCGTTTGTTTCAAAATGGTTGATGTTAAATTACACCATTTTAGTGAGCACGCAGATAAGAGCAATAACACAAACTGAGGCTAGAAAGTATATGATAAACAAAATGTACAAAAATTGTGGAATATGCCATTTTAAATCAGTTTAAAACTGCAACTATTGCAATTGTCCTAAAGCAACAAGACATGATAAAACAAGTGTCACATTTATACAATGCTGCGCCGGCTCTTGGCGACAGCCACTACTAGTGTGTGCTTGCTTTCTCATGCTCAATTGGTTGCGAGAGACACTGATACACAGCGATCCGCCCTAATGGACTGTACTCTGCCGGGAGTCCTAATTCACAGAGAAAATGATCACCTGGCGGCGCCCGGCTCCGAGCGAAGGGGAATGAATGAACAGATGTACGAGGGGAACGAGGTAGCGTGTTAACACACACACCGCTATCGCGAGTCGCAGCTGCAGCTCTGATCTCTCCCAGCCCTCGACATGCTCAGCTCCCTCGGCCCTCCTTTACAACGCCTCTTTCCCCCCTCTCTCACCCTCTGACTCCATCCTCTCTCGCCTTCTTCACCACTTCCTCCTCCCTCCCACTCACCCCTCTCCCTCTTTCTCCATCTGAGTGCTTTGCATCGCTCAGCTCTCTCTGCTCTTTTGCCTTCCTCAGAATAATGCACCGCTTGGCATTCTGGTTCTCCCTTCTTACAGTTTTCAATCTCTAATTCCCCCTTTTCCCCCTTCTCTATTTTCCACTCTGCTTTTCTCTTTTCTCTGTCTGTCTCTTTGTCTCTGCCTCCTCTCCTCTGTCTCTCTTTCTCCCTCTCTCTCTGTCCTCGAGTGGCCAGGAGAATGATTATGCGAAGCAGGACTGAGATCCATCAATGTGTCACCGGCTTCTTCCCCAAGTCCCCACTGAGGGCCCGGCCCTCCCCCTCGCCTCCCTCCTCTGGCCCTCCTCTGGCCCACCGACCGGCGGTGCATTAGCATGGCGGAGAACAGTGGCGAGACAAGGCACGCTTTCGCTGACAATAAGGATAATTGAAACTTGCCTTGATTTAACATTGTTCTTATTGGTTGTGGTCTTGCTGTAATGCAACGCCATATCTGAGATCAAGTGAGGATGGGTCAGGCTGAAACAAAGAAGAGAGAGAGAGAGAGAGAGTCTGTGAAACTGTCACATGACCTTGCCATTGAGACAGTTATATATCTGTGTGAAACAAAGGGCAAGTCAATGCTATTCTCAGCCTAAGGAAGAAGTCCATGTAGACACAAAAAAAGCAGTCTGGCCCAAAGCCATGGACCTCCTTCTTTTCTTCCTCTGTCTTCTACCAGAATTTACTCTCACCTTACTCCACCCCTCAACTGGTCAAACCATGTTTCTAGTGTGCGTGTGTTTGTGTGTGTGGAGGGAGGGAGATTCCTTTTATCTCCACCTTTGAGTGATGGCTCAGTCAAAACCCAGCAGTGCAATAACATCACGAACACTCATTGTCTCCTCAACAGTCTCTCACATACTCATGCACACCCAGACACTACCATCCGATGGCTGGATTTTTATTGAAAAATAAAATGCGGATGATTTTGTCAGCGTTACATGAGACAAGTTTATATTTAGATGTGTTCATCGATTTGCAGCTGACACACTACACTGGGGCTGTCTGCGGCCCATAACTCAGCCTGTGCCACTGAGATTGGCCAAATCCTGCCGCCACTAAATCATACAGCAGGGGAACAGCACAAGAGGACAGAAACAGGCTTATGAATGATTCTGAATGGTTTATTTCAGCTACTTGCGGTGCACTTGATACACTCTTAGTATGCTTAAAAGTGATGTCACCTGGAGGAAATTGAAGTGTTATTTGCTCATGGGAGGGAGGGGTGAGGTGGAGTGAGAGTGAGTCATATTCTGTACATATACAGTACTTTAATTCCAACAACTCAGTTACACTGTGTGCCATCATCTGAATGTATCAGCGGCAGAAGAAGTATACAGATCCTTTACTTAAGTAAAAGTAGCAATACTTCAATATAAACATATACCATTACAAGTATTATACAAGTGTGTGGTTGCTCTTACTACAGTTTCTTTACATAATGGACATTTCTGATTAGATGCTAAGACAACTATTTGGAAAGTTTATTGTGACTCAGCAAAGAAACAGTTATTACGATACAAAAGGTAGATTCCTACAGTACAGTAGGACAGTAATGTATTATCAAGTGCTGAAGATAATATGTTACACACTGCTGTAAGCACATTACCTGTATTGAATGCAGAAGTGTAACACACTGCAATTTCATTTTCAGTTAGTACATTGCAGCGGTGGGGCACAGGCGGGGCGGTGGTAAAGTTCTTGTCCACTACTGCTGGGGTCTCATTATCAGTAACACTTACACTGGCCTGGTCGTGCTCTCCAATGAACAAAACTGGCAGCATTCATGGGTGGGAAGCCGGTGAGGGTTCATGTGTTTGCAGCTGCTCCAATTGAGTTGTCTTGACTCCTGTTGGTTGCTCAGTGTGATGGCACTGTCAGTGCATTACATTACATTACTGGCACAACACATGACATGTTCAGCACATGTTCATGTTTTCTTCTGTTCTTTCTTTTGGACAAGTACAGTCATTTTACTTAATATCACTTTATGTGAGGTGTTAGGAGGTCTCCACACATCCGCTCAGTTAGCTGAGACTCAATCAAGGACCCAAGTCGGACCAGATCCAAATCAAATCCAATCTGGTAGGGTTCTGTTGTATTGCTGCAGGTCTATCAAGCATGTGGTACGCATCACCACCACGCACCAGTGTTGGTGTTCTTTTTGTTTGATTGGGTCTGACCGTCCTTACGTCCCTCTCAGATAGGCTCATTTATGCACATCTGATTCAGGTACATTTTCCATCCCGTGCAGACCTCTAAAACACAGACTGTAAGCCCCTATAAGGTCCTGCTGCAGTACCAGTCCCCTGTGAGTCCCCACTTTAGTGTTATTAGCATTTAACTTGACAGCAGCGACAATCTGTACTGTCCATTCACAGCTCACCAAGCCCTCACCCCAATGGCAAATTCACTGAACTTTTATAGCAGGTTCATCAAAGTAGATCCATAAACATAAAACTGATATGAGAACAGATGGGTGGCATTGCATATATGCGTATATCAGACATAAACCTCTGGTGGAGTGGTGGTACTACACAAGCCAAATCTATAGAAGCATAAGGAGTAAAGGAAATTGAGTTTTTCAGATGTGATTAATTTTTCTATTTGATTACAGAGGAGAGAACGGACATGAATCTCTAAAACTCGTGTCTTGAACACTTACTTTGGATATCAAAGTCATCCAACATCACCAGCATTAACCCTTTATTCATATGCCTTGCTGCAGATTAATACTTTGATAGTGCTGTTGTTTGTTCTGAAAGGAAAAAGACTATCAGAGCTGAGGTGTAAAGGTTCATTATGAGATTCAAATTTTAACAATGATATTAAATTAGATATTTCTAATTACATAACACTTGTAGAACATGAGTATCTCATGGGTGTTAAACAGTGTTGTATCTCAGAGCAACAAAGCTTTCATATTTGTCTCCTGGTGACCAGTTTGTTAAAAGCGTAGTCTACAATCCTGGAGAAAGTTTGTTGATATTTTGTTGTTGACAGCAGTAAAGTCTGATATCCTCTGTACCCAAAAATAAGGTTTGTAGGGAAGAGCATCTAGTAGTACAATATAGTCTGACTAGAGTCATTCACAGGATATTTAACTCGGGATATTTAACTGCATTTGCATAAAATAACAAAAAAAGGTAGATGTTCTGTCACAGGATGCAGCTGCAGCTTCCACCCTGTCCTCACTAACGGAAGCTTAACCTTATAGCTACTGTAGTTAGTCAATTAGCTGTAGCAAAAGTTACCAAAAATGTGGAGATCTGTCATGTCGAAGCATGTAAAGCGAAGCAAATTTTCACCTGGCGTCATTTGTGCAAATTTGACCAATAAACCATTTGTGTTTGTCTCAAACAGCCAATGTACCAACTGTATGTAAGTTGTAAGCTAGCTATCAACAGGCACACTGACCGTGTCTGTGGGGATGTGCATGTGTGTTTGTGTTCAGATCAGCCTCTGCACTGATCTTAGAAACTCACAAACTCCAGCTCTTTCTGTAATTTCCATCCACTCCCTCTCCTTTTTCTTCTCATCTCTGTATGTTTATGAAGTAGATTCATAAAGCCCCGGGATACACACAAATTTTCATCTTGTGCAGATGCATCTTCAATTCACGCCACCTTGGGCTAATTTGCATCTAATTGTGTGTTTTCATTGACTTTATATGCAATGGCAGTGTCTCTAAAATTTGCTTTGCTTCTGTCTGAACACACAGTTAGACCGGTGCTAGGATGGGGCTATAGCCCCCACCAAGAATTACAATAGCCCACTAAGAAATTACTAGATGTTTGAAAAACAAAATCGGTCTTAGTCAGTCGGAGGAAGACACATCCAGTAATCCATCCAGCCTCTTTCAAAGCTGGTGTGAGCGGGACTCCTGTCACTAAAGATGCTGAGTTGTGTGTTTGTCAAGATGTAAGCTGTATAGTTTCTCCCTTATTCTTCCTATAATTTTTCACAGTTGACTGTTGTCTTTTTCTGCATCTGCCTGCCCTCTGTCTGCACTTGGGTTCCAGCCCCACCAGAGTGCGCGTTAATATTATTTTTTAAACTTCTCTTTAAAACTGCGATTGTTATTGTTAGTGTGCAGTGCTTCTGAATCTGGTGCCACGGATCTGTTGAATGGTGTGGTAAAGTGAGAATGGATAGCTCCATTTAAACAAAAAAGTTGAAACTGTATAACTTTGCCTGTCAGCTACAATTACAACAGAGCAAGTTTGCTAATGCTGCATCTCCTAACACTGAATGTTAACTAGACACTCTGGCCTGCACCCTCAGTGGCGTGAAAGGTAAAGGGACATCTCTTTTGAAGGAGCAAATTTTGCCTTCGATAAACGAAAGATTTTAATGTAGCCCAAGCCTTAAAATACACAAGGTCACTGGCTGCTCCAAAATTACTACAAAGGACAATACTTGCATTTTGCTACTTAACCAATTGAGTTGGTCATTGACCTCTGAGAGCATCTGCTTCCTCTGGCTCCAGCTCCTCAGCGTGGACATGGACTGTGAGCTTATTGTTGTTTATGGGCAGTGGCCCCTCATCCACAGTTTGGTCCCCTTGTTCATGAGGTGCTCAGGGACGGGCGGCTGGTCCAGGCAGTCCAGAATGATTAGTGTTGGAGTCAAATCAAAAGTCAAAGTCTTTTCATTAGATTAAAATCCTCTCCTGTGGTAAAGCATTACCCAAAGTCATATATTTAACTTTCCTCTCCAGTGGTACTAATTAAAAATACAATCACACATCTTACTCTTTCTGTCACCCCTCCTTCTTTCTGTCTTTTTGTTGCTTCCTTGTCTTTGCCTCCTGGCCCCTCCCCTCTCTTTTCACATTTATTTTTTTCAATCCCGCCGCTGGCTTGGATCAGAGAGCTCTCTCTCCCAGATTAAAAAGTGTCTGTGGGATCTGTACACTGTATCCATTGCTTCTCCCCTGCCACCAGGTAATGCAGAAAAAGCATTCATCTCCTAGGCCATTTCACACGCCAGCTAAAGTAATGGTCCCCCGGGAACTTTAACTGCATCATAGGGAGGGGGAGAGGGAGGGTAAAAACAGGAGGGAAAAAACAAGGAAATATTTTGGTGTTTGGTCTTGGTGGTTGCAGTTTGTCTCCGATGGGACTGCCCCGTCACAGAGAGACAGAGTTTGAAGGAGCTTATTGTTTTTTTGTCCTACAACACAACCTTATTATTCTGTCTGCTCGCCAAGCCAGATCAGATGAGTGTACAGACTCTAAAGTGCCCGTTGACAACACTGTGGGACTCACAAACGCACAGATCAGCACACACACACACACACACATGCAGCACTGCAGGTATGACTGGAAAGAGGCAGCATGTAGCAGGAATGCTTACATACACACACACATAAATTAAAAACACACACACAGTAGGCAAACACTTCACTCACAGAGCGATTGTGTATTGAGAAATTAAAGATGTAATCTGACTCTACACAGCCTTTCACACTGACCCAGTCACAAAGACAAATACTTCACAATAGAGACGCACTTCACCTCACAGAT
>NTHP01000199.1:37895-89252 GCA_003416845.1 Oplegnathus fasciatus | reverse complement strand
GAAAAAAGGAAAAGATTAAGGGTAATAGGACTAATTGGAGTAGTGGGACGCCTGTGAAGGAGCCAGAGCAGAAAAGTGAATCGTTTAAAGGTGTTATTTTGTCTTGTGCTCTGCTCTCTTTACTTTTTTGAGCATCATTAACATTCCAAAACTGTGTGTGTGTGTGTGTGTGTGTGTGTGTGTGTGTGTGTGTGTGTGTGTGTTTGATGTCTGCACCAATGTCTCCAGTCTCTGCTCAGATCCCAGGACAGATCATACACACACACAACACACACACACACACACACACAAGCGCAGACGCACGCTTAGTCCCTGGAGCTCCTGAGAAGCGGAGATTGCCTCTTTAAGGTGGAAATCAATATCCTTTCTTTCCCCATCTCTCCTCCCTTCCTCCTGTCCTCTCAATTCCCGTGTCCTCTCTCTCTCTCCATCTCGCTGTGTCTCTCGGCCGCTTCCTCCACAGATACATTCGCCTCACCTGAGACTCTTCATCAGGTCAGAGACACACACAAAGTGAACACCTCTCACCCTGCTGTCTGTATGAGGGTCCCTTCTCTGTCTCTCTCTCTCTCGTCAGGCTGTCCATACATGCATAGCACCACCATGGTGTCGCCAAATGTGATGCAGTCCCAGACACTGAGGATTGGGGCAGGGTACTGGCAATACAACTGTTGGAGAGTCAGTGTGGGGAGGTCGTGTGTGGAAGTTTGGGACGGCTGTTTGGCGGTGGAAGGGCTCGCACCTCTTTATTTGGCAGGGCTAAAAATACAGCAGGGAGATTCGGCAGGGGGCAGCGACAGGGGAGGAACATGGGGGTGCTCAGGCTTAAGGACGCTTTAACTGTAGTGCCAATTTCAAAACTTGTCGACTTTGAAGGGCAAGAGAGAAGGTGGAGTTACAGTTAACTTTATTTTTCAAATTTCATTCAGTCACATGCATTAAAAATGTGGACTTTCACATGATTACGAAACACAATATACATTTTAATCTAAGGCAAAAATATAATAAAATACATGTTTGTTACTGTATGCCAGTGGTTCCCAACCCCCCACAAACCCACCACCCTAAACCCACTCACACATTGGCACATTACTGAGGAAAAAAACACTTCTTTTGACACATATTTATGGATATTTTATATTAAATTCAATATGCAACCTTAATAATAACAATTCAGAACTATTAATAACGGTACACTGAACCCAGATAGGGAACTGAATAACTGCAGGAAGACCACTGGCAATTTGGATGCAATTGTTTCTAATGAAATTTATAGTGAAATTATAATTATGAATACCAGCAATGCAGCTGCAATCACAGGAAAAAATGCAGTGTATTTTTAGGCACTTGTTATACAATTCTACACCAACAGCTTATTCGTTTTTTGGCCATGAGTTAGATGAGAAGATCAATACCACTCTCATGTCCGTTAAATATGAAGGTGGAGCCAGAAGATGGTTTTACTGGGGGTTATGTGTCTGTCTATTTCTAGGCCAGGTGCAATGACTTCCTGGACTCTCCGCTGTGCCAGGCCAAGAAATAGTCTGGCACATAACACGTCGTAGAACCACATCTTGTCATGCAGGTTCTTGTGCAAATTAAACAAACAAGATAGAGCATAAAAATCTGTGAGTTTTAGAGGTGCCGTTCCACCTGTTTCCAGTCTTTGTGCTAAGCTAAGCTAACCATCTCCTGGCTTCGGCTTCATATATGAGAGTATTTCCCGAGAACTATTCAGGCTTGCAAGCACCGTCGTATTTAATGAGCGCACTAGGCCGATGATGGCAGGTGTAATTTCGTGATAGCCAAGCAACAGTAATGTAAGTTCAGTTTGTTGTGTGCCTTTGTGACAGAGCGTCAAAAGCTTTCTCTGACTGGGACATTGTGGTGAATTTCAGGAATTGTGTTCTGCGTGCCATGATTTCATCTCCTCCTCTTCCTGAAGCTGTTTAATGTGGTGGGTGAATTGTCTGACCAAAGCACATTCATTCTCATTTTGTCCACTGCTTATAAAGCCAAGATCAATATAACTGTCCTGATGAATCCTCTTTTTCTTTTTGACACATAGCAGGTCTGTAAGGCTATAGTGGTGAGTTAGCATGCTGACAGTATTAACGCACTGATGTTTAGCAGGTATAATGTTTATCAGGTTAACATATCATGCTATCATTTCCTAATTAGCACTAAACAAAAAGCACAGGCTACTGAGGCTGATGGGAATGCCATTAGTTTTACAGATATTTGGTCATAAACTTAAGTGAAAAATCTTTACCTGATGATGGCACCAGATGAAAAGGAGGACATGAATGTCTCTGCTAAGTTGACAATGCAATAGTTATTGAGACATTTCACTAAGAAGCACAAATGTCAACCTCAAGGTGGCACTAGTGAAAAAGTCGGTAAGGTGAGCAGACGTCCCTGTTTTTTGGTGGCCTGTCCCCGGAAATGTCTGTGCGTTAAAAACGGACCGCAAAGTGAAATAATATTTTATGTGGCAAGAAAGAGCGGTCAGCAGAGCCTGCCAGGTTGACGTCTCAATCGCGTTGTGCTTGTTTTGGCCAACAGAGAGGGCTGCTCGCTATTGCAGGTTCATATCACTCTTCTTCTTCTACTACTACTTGCTCGCGCTAGTTTTAGAGGAAACTGCTGTGGAAAACTCAGCCAGCCAGAAGCAGCAAGTATCATGTGAATCCACAACATCACCTCAAACGTCTTTTCAAGCCAGGTAGACTGGATAGGGAAAAGAGTGAAGGAGATAGAGGAGGAAAGGTGGAGATATTCCAAACAATGTTTTTGAGATTAAATACGAAAATGAGGCAAGCAATTGGATTCCGTTAACCAAAGTATTGTAATAGTGTACTATTTATTATTAAAGATTGGAGAAGAAGGAGAAGAGAGTGAGAAGGAAAATTTAAGGGAGTAAAAAGAGTGAAGTGAGGAGAGTGTAGAAGAGTGAGGTGGAAAGGTAAAGAGAAGGAAAGGAAGAAAGAAGGAAGAAAAGAGGAGGGGAAAGATTGGAGGAGAAGATAAAGTTAAGAGCGACACAAGGACAGTGAAGAAGAGCAGACAGAGGAGGTACAATGGCTCAGCTTCACTCACCATGGTACTGTGTGATTTTCTGACACGGTTTACAAAGTTACTTAGTTGGTACCCAATCAGTCAGCCTGAACCATAGTTTATTACTGCAGTACTGTACAAAAGTTACCATGTTCAAAATACAGGAAAACCCCCTTTTTTATTTCACAGAAAATAACACTGGATATTTTAATTATATATTGACCGCCGAACTGGAAATGTCCCCGGTTTTCATTTCAGAAATCTGGTCACCTTACACCAAAGTCAGTAAGTTTCATCCTCTGGGGACCATGAATCTGTTCACAATGCCATGGCAATCCACACCTAGAGCCACGCTGCAAGGGTAGCTAAAATTACTGTTAAATGTTTTGTTTGTTTTGTGTTTCTGTTTTTTCTTTTTTTCACAGATATGCAATAAATGCTAAGATATATATTTTTCTTACACCCCTTAAAATCAAGAGGGTAAAAAAAGGGGTGTCACTACAGTACCCCCTGTTTGGAAACCGGCTGTATGCTCTTGGCTAAGTGCAGCAAGCAATTTATGTACTTTGGCTTGGATTAAAAATTCTCACTGCTGAGAGGTTTTATGTCATACTGTCCAAAATCTGCATCCCAAAATTATGCAGCGTTTCACACTGAGCTATGAAGTAATATTTTAAACATTTTAGGCACAAGGACTAGTTGATGTGGAACAAATCTGTCATTTAAAGACCTGAAATATGCATCAATAAGACTAATCTAGGACTGTTGTTAAAGAGCTGAGCTCAGGAAAAGCAAGGTGGGTGAGGAGAGTCACGGCGCAGATAGACTGTAAGTACAGTAGATTAAGTATCCTGAGCAGAGGAGGATATAGGACATTAAATGTAACACACCAAGCGGTGACAACAGAAAAAAAAATAGATGCATGAGAAAGAAGGGTGAATCAAGCGCAGACCAGAGTAGTCAAATGACAGAGAGAATGATTAAAAGTGACTGCATCACCATCACCACCACCTCCCCCAACCCTCCTTGACACCCCCCTGCCTCACCTCCCAGTCTTCCCCGCCCTGTCCCTCCCACTCTCCCACCCATCCACTTTTACCCAAACACCCCCCAGCAGCACTTGGGAGGCTATTTTTTGCCACGCTTCACTAAATAAGGCCGTGGAGCATGGCTGTGAGGGCGGGCTGGTGGAGGGGTGCATGTCTCTGGTTCTTACCTTGGTATAAAAACCCTGGGACGGTGGGGGTTTCCTCCGATCACGCTGAACCTCTCGCTTGCTCCCCCCGCACAGTGTTCTCATTCTAACTTGCTTTTGTCAATTTTTGACACTCCGTTGAAAAAATAGAAAAACAAAAAGCAATGCTCAAACACCGCCTGTGAGTGGTATCAGTTGACCTTTCATACCAGAAGCCTTTTTTTTAAGCTAACAACTTGATCTCTAATTGCTAAGTTTTTTGTAGTCATCTCTTTATTTTGGAGGAATTGTTTTCACCGACCGCTGGACGACATATCGGGAAAGTGACTGAGTGGAATATGGGGGCAAAAGGACAAGAAAGAGGAAAGAGTAAGAGATAATTGAGTTTACTCTTAAAAGATCCCAATTCCTTTTTACCTACCTCTTTCCGTTTCCTTTCTTTGTTTTTTTTTTACTTTTTCCCCACTTTTTATCCATCCAAACTTTGCACCTCCCCTCTTTACCTCCCACCATGCCTTTCCTTCCCTCTTTCCTTCCTTGCTTCCATCACCCTTCCCTTCCTTCTTTTTGTCCTTTTCCTTCCTTTCATTCTTCCACACATCTCGTCTTATTCCCTAACCTCCTTTTTCATGCCTGTCTTTAATTCTCTTGCCTTTCCCTCCCACTCTTCCTTCATTCTCTCTATTTGATTGTATTCTTTAATCTACATTATTTTTCCTGTTCTCCTCACCCACTGTCTCTCTTTCCTCACTCTTTCATTCTCTCAACCCCTCCCTCCCTCCGTCCCTCTTCCCGATTTGTCCTTCAGCTCTGTCAGCACTCACTATCTCGCTCCATCTCCTTCTCTGGCAGTCTGATCAGCTGTCTTCCTTCTAACTTTACATGGCCTGGTGTGGTGCGGAGGGACGGGCAGCTGCTGGCTGACGCATTTCACTGCCCAGTCATCACTTCAAATCGAATCCTCTTACACAAACCTCTGTGCTTTTTTTATTGGCCACTATTTTTGCTCTCTTTTCTACCTGCACGGGGTCCTATGTTTTTTTTTTTCTCTCTTGGTCTGCCTGTGTTTCCCCTCCTCCTTTTTCACCCCATCCAGCCAGAGAGAGAGGCAAGGCAAGTCCCGTGACCCTCTTCTTTTCTCTCCTCTCCTCTCTTTTCACTCCTCCTCCTCCTCCTCCTCTTCTCCTCTTCTCCTCTCCGCAACCTTAAACTCTCCATCGCTGATTCAGCTCCCAGGGAGGAGAGACTCCGCCTGCAGCGACCGCTTCCCTCAGCACGGGCCACCGTCCCTATCTGGATCACCTTTACTACGGTAGGTGTGGAAGTGTCTGTGTGTGTGTGTATTTAGATATTTGTAAAATATGTGTTTTTCTAGCGTGCCTACTCATTGCATATATTTGTGAATGTGTGTTTCTGTGTGTGTGTGTCAGTGTGCTTTGTCCCAGCCACCTTCACACATAGTACATTTTTTTCCACAGCTGCTCTTTTGGAAAAGCAGACACACTGCGAGTCAGGGAGCTGGAAAGAGTCTTATTTATTTATTTATCACTCCACTTCTTGTTAGAGTTGTTGTAGCAGAGCTTCTGCTTCACATGTTGGCAAAGAACCATCTCCACACATTCACATGGGGTTAAAAGGTCAAGGGTTATCTCTGAGGTGTTACACTCTGGAGTGTTTTTTAATCAGCTAGCTCAGCCGTGTGGATATCCAGTGGACCATTTAGAATAAAAAAATGTAAGTAGCTTGTGGCAAACTACGCAATATCTCCCTTTATGACTGGGAATGAGACTACCTGATTAAATAAAGGTTATATATTATATATGAATTTACACAGTGCTTGAGTGTAAGTGCAGTAAGTTAGCAAATAAAGGTAACAAACTTAAGTTGTTGCCAATTTTCTATGTGCATGCTAAATTAATTTGAATTTATCAATGTATGAACATTTACATGACATCCATTGATAGTGTGTCCATGTTATCATTCTTCACAATCCACATGAAATATCTTTTTCCATTCACATTCTCTACTTTAGCACCACAGCATTTTTTTTCATAAGCAGTTCTAGTTTGTAAACATTCCTTTGCATTTGAGGCAGCACATGGGCCACAACATGTAAAAATCTGTCCATATGGCAGCAGCAGAACATGGTGTAGAAATGCATGGTGTTGAACCAGCACAGTCCTGCTCAGTGTACTGTATTTGCCTGAAACACCACATGAGTATGATCTAACGTGCCCCAGTGTTAAGCTCAGTGTCGGTGCGGCCATCCCACCGGGACCTCAGCTCTATCTATAGACGGGACACACACATGTGTCACTCTCCTGAGAGAGCGAGTGAGAGGTTTAAAGTAGAAGCAAGGTTCTAAAAGTGTCACGCATATGCTCCCATCCCTCTGTCTATTTCCCTCTCTCTCTCTCTTGCTGCTCAGGCTAGTTTTACCCAGTTAGCAGATACCAGGGAGATCAGCGGTCAGCTGTCTGTCAAGCGTCCGGAGCCCTGACAGCTTCACGGTGAATTGCTGGAGGTGGCGAGGTGTCGGGTGTCCTAGCCCGGCCCTACAGAAGACAGCCTGCATGGTTGTAGCGGTTATAGTAGACACGCAGCTGTTTAAAGGGAATCTATCTGCCTTTCTGTCTAGCAAGCGATCTCCCACTGTGAAACTTGGCTTTATATGGTGTTAGCTTAACTGCAGCAGCTATGAATGTTGAGAGTATACATAAAGGAACAAGGTTTATAAGAGGAGGAAGAGGAGGGGGATTTATATTGTTATCTGTTTCCGACTGGTTTATTGGGATGAAAAATGCCTTTCGATACTGCACCCAATTGTAAGGATTACAGAAGTCATGCCAGATGTTGGCAAATTCCAGCCATTTCCTGCCAAGCTGTGTATCACAGTGCAATGCGGGTGCATATTACACACTGCCCTTATCTTGCAATCTACAGCAGTTGGCTATTTCTCCCTGGAGAATTGTAATTCTTGTCTCGAATATTGGGACGGTGGTGGCGTAGAGGCCAGAGTGGATAGGCAACTTAATTCTTCGTAATGTGTCTATGTCTAGTGCTGGGCTGGAGTGTGTCTGTGTGTTCGCGCAAGTGTGCACGTGTGCAAAGCCCCCTCGTTTACCAGCCGGGGCTGATGATTTACAAAACCTTCGTTCCATCGCTGGGAGAGAAAAGAGGGGAGGAATGAGAGAGAGGAAGAGAGAGGAGAGGACGAGTGTGATTTATGGAAGAGACTTTTAGTTTAATTACTGGGCGGGCAGGGCTGATGTGCACAGCCCCCATGGCACTGGTTACACAGTGGTAGGAACACACAAAGGAGCTATTGGGGGGCTACAGAGAATGACATATTCACATAGGTTTTGCAGGATGCAGTTGCAGTTGCAATTTGTGTGTTCAAGGCACAGGGCAAGACACAAGAGTCAAATTATGTAGCATGGAAAAGCAATATACAGTACCTGTGCAGTGGACTTAAGTGGATATGCACAAACACAAGTGGAAAGAATATTCACATAGCTGCTTTTGCACAATATCCATTTTCCACTTCACTGTGGAGGCACACTCACATAGAGAAATTTATCTTTTGTCGCTTGCATGTAAGAAAATAGTTGTGGGGGAGAATATTGTGCTGTGTCAACAGTCCAGCCTCAATGTGCACTTTCATGGAGATTTGATTAGCTGTAATTGTCAGTCAAGGTGAAAGGTTGACAGCCAAAGGCAAAAGAAAGACTTCCTGATCTAGTTTGGCAATGCCAGTGCTTCCAGGAGCAGTGCATGCTGGGGTGTCTGCCCCCTTCCTTATTTTCCCTTCTATTTCTTACTCTCAGTTTATCATCTATATCATAACTGGCCTAATATTAGTGGTATCAAGTATTTGAAGGGAAAGACCAGTTGGAAAATTGTGACACAGTAACAGCTGTTCACCCGTAATTCAAACACACAGACAGCCACACAAAGGCACACACGCGAGCACACACACTCCCAATAACCCTTATGTGCTTCCTGCTGCTCCCACCATAGGTTTTCTTAACGCCTCTCTCAGAGCCTTCATTAGATGCCTGACGTTAGCAATGGTTCAATTCATTAAAAGCGCGACTCAGCCTTTGTGCATTTGCCTATAAATTGGTATTGATCTCCGCGAGGACAGGGAGGGGGAGGAGGGGAGATAGCAGAGGAGGGTGGGAGGTGTGTGTCTGTGTGTGTGTGTGTGTGTGTATGGGGGGGGGTTGCTTCTGGATCAGGGACTGAGGCTAATGGGAGGGGGCAGAGGGTCTCAGGTGAATGGGGTTCACTCAAGCAACAAGGGCAATTGAAGACACACAAATAAACGCACACACACACTATGGATGCTGACACACATTTACAGATTGACAGATATGCACAGTAGGTCAAACGCACACACACACACACACACACACACACATACAGTATTGACATTCCTTTAGTCTGCTCTGGCTGCTTTTCCCCTTAAACCTGTCCACGTGCCACGCCACATATGCCATTCAACCTCATCATCACCACCGTCTGCTCAGCATGGGACTGTAACGCTACTGTAGTTTGACTGAAAGAGAGGTAGGCGGGTGAGAGAGTGTGTGGTGTGGAGTGTGTGAGCGGGAGAGAAAAAGAGAGAGAGAGAGACAATGAGAGCACATGCTATATAGAGGGGAGTGGGCAGTCAAGGGGAGACTGCATAGCATGGTAGCCTATAGACTGCATGGGACAGTGTGTGTGAGAGAGAGGGGTAAGAGATGAATGGCACAGAGGGGGAGAGAGGAAAAAAGAGGAATTGCTCTCCGTGGCAGAGGACCGGTGGGACGGGCGGCTGTGCGCCGGACTAAAAGTTTTCAGTGAGAGGAAGAGGGAGAGATTAAGGAGAGGAGAGGAAGAGAGAGAGAGGATCAGAGTGAGGATGTTAGAGGGAGAGAGTGTGTGTGGCTAAACACAGAGAGAGAGAGAGAGAGAGAGAGAGAGAGAGAGAGAGAGAGACTGCAGAGGCAGCACCTGGGACACAGACTGAGAGAAGAGAGAACGAAGCACTTCTTCTTCCCAGTCTCCTTTTCTTCTCTGCTCTCGCTTTATTGCTTCTCTCTTTGGTGCATCGGCCCAGCTGAAGCAGGGGAGGAGGGGGAGGGAGGGAGAGGGAGAGAGGAGAGAGAGGGTGGGGGGGGTTCTATCCAACATCTGCCTGTAGGTAAGTGCAACATCTCCCTCATTTCCCTTCATTCCCCCCTTCTCCCCCACCTCACCCCTCTCACTCCACCGCTGCAGCTGAACCTCTAAGCGTGACACTCAAGGTGAATCGCGTGCCGTGTGTGTGTGTGTGTGTGTGAGAGAGAGAAACTGCTTCATAATGTACAGTATGTCAAAGCAGAACGGACACATGGTCGTCAGACATTGTAGTTATACTGTAGTATTGCAGCTTTTTTAAAAATGTCTTATTTCAGGGGGAAAAATTTTCATTTTAATCTTAATGGAGTGAAGAATGACTTTTAAAAGTGACGTTTTTTTCTTGGTGACAATTGTAGGTGTGTTTGATTTTTTTAGGTGTAAATCAGTCTGTGTGATCTCGCGTCATTCTGTGATGTGACGTGATGGAATTTTTAAGAATCCAGTTTTAAATGGTTAGTTCTGTTTCTTCTCAATGGTGTAACAAGCGTTGGTCAAGGACTGCATGGCAGTTCAGAAGAACAAGCTGGGTCATTTTTAAAGTGGTGAGAAAAGTTGTTTAAGCGTAATAACTGCAGTTTAAGTGTATATTTGTACGTTTTTTTAATTCCTTAGTGTGTATGTGTGCGTTTACCTGTATGTGTGTACTCAATCTTCTGTCTTAGTCACTTACGTCCAGAGGGACCCTGAAGCTGGTGCCACGGGGGATCAGAGGGGGGTAATGTGCATTCAGTGGTCTGTGTGGATCCTGATTCAACATTTTTTCCTCCCCGTTGAGTGGGCGTGTGTCGGGGGGGAGGAGGAGAAGCTGGGATGGAGCAGGATGGAGGGCAGGGGGGGGCCTGATGCGCCACCAAGGACAGTGGCCTGCTTGGGGGACATACTTCTTTATATGCCCATATGAACAAGAGCAACTATGGAATGTAAAGAAGTATGTATCCCAGGTTGGGAAAAATTACACCGCCGCATCTGAACAAAACCCAAACATTTAAGCGCAAACTTGACGGAGTCCGCAAACTGAATCTATCATATGGAAACTCATTGGAGAAGATGTTCGATGTGCTGTATTTCCACATAATAGCCCCAGGTATTCTATATACACGGCTCATGTACATGTGCAGTGTGTATGTGCGCACTTTTTCAGCCCTGATGTGGCCTAGTTGAGTCCAGTCAGCTTGGTGCTGCAGAGAGATGCATACAGTAGAAAACTGTAGATGCAGCTGCAACTCCAGTCAGCAGTTTCCGCTTGCCCGCAATAGATTTTTGGATATCTCTTTCACTCTGTTCTTTTGAGTTTATTTGCGGAAAGGGAGACATATTTCCTATAATGTAATGGCGATGATTTGAAGTACACCTTCTACATGCTATGGAATATCCCTTTTTCTGTCATTTATCAGGCTTTTGGATTGGATAGTGTGAATTTGCTAATGCTACAAAAATACATACACTACACACACATACACACACACCACAGACAGACAGCAGTTTCCAGTAAATGGTGCAGTGATTAAATACTTGCTAATGGATAGCATGGTCCGAGAGGATGGTCAGAAAGAGGAAGAGGCAGAGACTGGCTACAGGACTCTCTAACAGATTACTAGACTCAGACGCCTGTGTGTAGTCACAGTGTCTGGATCTGGGCTCAACTTGTTGGCCTGGTTTTGAATGCTTCATATTTAATGTAACAATTTTGATCATCGAAATCAGTCTCTTGTGGACAAATGTGAAGTCCAAAATATTCTGTTTTAATTTTCACCGTTCATTAGCTCTTGCTTTGTGTGTCCTTTCGCAATGCCTGAAAATCTCAAGAGCAGTGTCTGGTAGGGGAAAGTTTATGTCTTTTGGCATTTACTAGATAGCTCAAAGTGGCAAAAGTGACAGGAAAAATGGGAAGCAAGAATGAGAAAATGAGTTACGACGACGGTTCTAAGTCAAACCCACAATGTCAGGCTACATGATATCTGTCTCAGCCTGCTGAGCCAGCAGAACACAAAGGTGCCACTTTTTTTTTTATTACCCCTGTGTGATAATTCTTTAGCTCTGATTGAGTATATATAGGATGTATACAGTATGTGTGCTGGAACAATGACTAATCCGGGTGTGGTTTGGGAGCAGGTACAACAGTGTGCCAGGTTTTAGTGTATGTATTTTGGCCTACTTTGTATATAAATACTGTATGTGACCTAGTTAGGGTTTACCTGTCCCTGTTTAGGTGTTATTTGGGCCAGTTTCAGTGCGGTAATTTGGCCCTGATCAGGTGTACACCCCGGGGCGTTGTGCCTGTGTAGGAGCTGCTGGGCTGACAGGGATCTGCAGTTGGATTACACTTCCTGTCAATCTTATTTTACAAGAAAAAAAAATGTTAACAAGGGATCATAAACGAGAAGAACTGCTTTGTGCCAGGAAGAAATGCTTAACATTACAATACACACAGCCAGACAGTGTTTCAGAGCTAATTAACCATCAATATAAGAGACAGTTCTAGTCTTAGCCACAGAGGAAGAGGCCATTGAGATAAACTGGTTCCAAAAATGCACATTTCACAAGGAAGAGGAACATATTCATAAAGCCTCCCAAAACATGAAATGTGTTTGTGAGTAAGTGCAAGTGTGCATGGCGCGTGTGTGTGTTTTTATGTTGGAGGGATTTATTGCAGTGATTTGTAAGAACCAGAGGGAAAGGTCGTTGTACTGTGGGAGAATTCAAAGATAGAAGGGCACAGTGCTGAGGGTGAGAGAGAGGGGGAGAGAGGGGGAGGTGGGTGACAAAAGGGATACGAGAGAGCAGCGTATACTGAAGTGGGATCGGAGCGGAGGGAGTTGTGGCGAGTGAGCGTGTGAGATGAGGCGAGGCGAAAGAGGCAGAGAGAGAGAGAGGGAGACTGGATTGATGATGGTGTTCAGGGCTAGCGTGTGTGTGTATATGTGTGTGTGCGTTGGGGGGGTGCGAGGGGGCTGGGCGGGTATTGTTCTGTCACTTTGCCTGTGTCAGCAGGTGGAAGCTCTCATCAGGACATTAAATATGCAACAATGCTGACTGCGGCACCGTGCTGAGACAGCCAAAGCCGGACGACTGGGGGGCCCCACTAAAAGTAAACCAGCGGCACCGCTTTGCCTCGCTCCGCGCTAGACAGCCATCCATCTACACACACACATACACGCACGCACACACCCCGAGACCTCCGGCTTCTTCTCAGGGCTGCCCTGACCCACCCTCCCTGCTCTTCTTGGCTGGCTGGCTGGGTAGCCGGCTGGTAAAGCTGGCTGACTTACCGGCTGACCGACTGGCTGGTTGACTGGTTCCCCCATCTGGGAGTCCACACAAGGGCAGAGGCAAAGCTAGTAATCCACAGGCCCAGTGAGGGATTAGCGGTAGTTACATACAGATCAGTCATGCGGAACATTGACTGTAACGGACGAAAAAATCTGCTTCTGTGAATATGGAATTTAATGCAACATCTACAGTACAGCTGACTGTATGTATGTGTACATGAATGTTTGATTTACCACTCTCTGTCAACTACTGATAAAGCACAATAGTCAATCAACCTTACTGAGTTTATGAATGATTTTAGATGTGCTGTTCAAAACATCAGGGGCCACATGCATAAAACTCTTTGCAGGTTCACGAATGAAACTCAAGACAGAAATACGCACATTTCAGATTTATAAAGCCATGTGTACGCATGACTTGAACCCTTCTTGACAAAAAGCAACCCCTTCATGCATTTGAATGGAACAAGTCTGACGTAGTGCAGGTGCCAACGCACGGGGCACCAGCAAAACAATGCGGGGTCGTCCGGCTACAAACTTGAACCTGCCTCAATTTTTGCTGCAATGCAACGTGATGTCATCCGGCAAGGTGCAGCGTTGTCCAATCAAATACATGCAAGCACGCGTTCCTGGTAGATGACTTTGTAACATAAATGCGGTATTTCTACTGTTTACCTCGCAATCATCCAGACGAAAGATAAAATAGTTGCTGCCGGAGTTAGAAAATATTACAAAACAATGTGTAAGCCTTTAAACGCATTAATCTGGATCGTATTTCGTCTCACTGGTACATTAAACAAAACGCCCCCACTAGCGCTGTTTTAACGCAGGACTGAATCCCCAGTTAGCCATAGATGGACGTGGGCATGCCCTTAATCCTCTGTTTGCATATTAATACTTGTACCTGCTCCACCACTCATTATACCTGTTAATAAAAGAACAGCAAAGAAGATGTGCAATTTTACCGACTGTGTTGCATCGAGGGTCTTACGTACAAACATTACGCAGGGCTGTGGCTGTTCACAGCACCTGAATCATTAAGTCATCACATGTACTATGCCAGTGATATCTCAATCAGCATCATTGAATGTCAGAAAGGTAATTAATTATTTTGTTGTCAATGCTCATGTCAATAAATTATGCCTCCAATGTAAGTAAAAATAATAACAAAATGTATAAATAGTTTATAAATGCGCTTTTGATGGACATTTTACAGATTGCTGTGTAAAAGAATGACACAATCAGCTTACATCCTAAAAGAATAATGTTTTACTTTTAGATTCTGCATCTCACGTTTTATTTCACCTTACATAGTATCACTGTTGAGATTGAAAAAATGTTTGTGTGTTGTATATTGCATATGCAAGGGTTTGCATATACACCCATGAAGTGTGTACTCCCCTTATACAGATAAGGAGACCTGTTTTAAACTTCTGGAGGGTTTGAAATAAGTGGCAGAAGAAGAAGAAGTGGGTAGTTTGCAATAAGCAGCAATAGTTAATATGGCTGAACAGACAAAAAAAAATGGGCATCTGCAACAAAAACTTAATTTAAAAAAAAAATAAAACTTGATTTAAATAAAAACAAAAATAAGGATTTTGCTAAACATTCTTTTTGTAGGCCTATTTGTTCAATTTAGAAATGTGAAAAGAAACAGTGTTTAATGATTGCAGGTACTAGTGGTGAAATTTTCTATGTCAATACAAACACAAGAAATGTTTTTGGAAATAAATAGAATTTGAATCAGAGGTGAGTTTCTGAGGCTTCATGTGGCTGGTTGTGTAGTAATGGAATAAGAAATGGCTCAAAATGAGGCCTTGAGCTTTTCAATGGCCTTTGGTTGGGAGAGTTTAGTTTCTCTCTGATTGTGTGTGTGTGTGTGTGTGTGTGTGCATAAAACATAAAATCATGGATTGTTAGTGTGCATGCACTGTATACCTGTACTGTATGGGCAGGATAGAAGAAAGGAGAGAAGGTGTGTGCAGGAAGGCGGGGTGAGATTGTAAAGTCAGGAGTTTTATATTAAGTGTCAGAGTTTATTGCCAGGATTTTTTTTCTCTTTTAATCATGTTTATAGTAAGTGTGCATCGGCAGCAATCCACGGAATATAATAGGGGTAAAGAGTAATGGAAGTTGAAACAGATGCGGTGGAGTGGTAATGTATGTGTCGTCTCGCCCTGATACAAGGACACAGACATAGCCTATTATATCCCCTTCTATGTTTATGTCTCTAAAGTGAATCTCAGGAGGAATGTACATCTGAACCCCCCAAAGTCATTCCTCAAACAATAGGCACACACATAAAATACACACACAGATACGTTACATGTACTGGTGTAATGTAAATTAAATGTGTATATGGACACACAAACACTCAGCAAGTTGTAATAGAACATATATATATATATATATATATATATATATATATATATATATACATATATATATACACGTATATCAGCCACAGTATTGATTTATCCAGCTGTTTATGTGCTTTTTTCTAATATGTACGCATTACATGGATATAATGTATCTACTGAGGGCAGCGGCTCACTGATTTGTTTCTCAGACTGTAGCAGCTTTTATTTGTAGTATCAGCGATGGGCTAAAGCCAAGGTAAATGTGTAATTTCACAGTTTGCACTGGCAAACTGCTCATGCACTCAGTCATTACAGAACCGTGTTAAAATGTGCTGGGCTTATTAGAGATGGAACGCATGCTGTACAGTAGATGTGTCACTCAAATCACTTCAAACAAATTACTCTCAAGTAAGGAAAAGGACAGATGACAACAGATGAAAGAAAAAAGATAAGGCTCTGATAATAAATGACTTCAGAAACCTAATGAATTACTCATAATTATGAGACTTAAAAGTCAATTAGTTAAATTGCCCAGCGTTTTAATGTGAGAATGATGGTGCATCAGTTCAAAGGGAAACTGAGGATCGATTAAGAAAACACACAGCATAATCAGAAACCAAATTACGATTTATCATTTAGCCATTAAGTCACACATTCTCTGTGAGTGGGTCAGAGCTGAAGAGCTTCACCCTGCCCTGGCCGCACACACATACACACAACGCACACGCGCGCAGTGCGCCTCCAAAAAGCCGATCAGTCCCTACGCCGGGACAGGGATCAATGTTGAGGTAATTTGTTTCGATCAATTAAACAGACATCTGCTTGAATTAGACTCCAATAGACTGCAAAAGGCCCAACCCTTTCCCATCCGCCTGCGTATATGTGTGTGTGCATGAGTGTGTCTTTGCGCATGTGTGTGTGTCCTTTGCATGGACACAAAAAGTGAGCGCACAACAAAGCCTAAATGGCTAAAAGGTGAAGAATCTAACATTCAATCTAACAGTTGCAGGGCACCAGCTGGATTTTGTAAATTATTACATAACTTTGCAGTTTATTTCCTCATTTCCTCTCATTATACTTTTTACCAAACACGTTTAGCTCCTAAGATGCAATGCAGGGAGGAAAAGGAAAAACTTCACATCTGGAATGAGCAATGCCACAGGCAAGTTGGCGCTTGTTTATTGTTTATGGTGCAGGAAAAAAAGAGGTAAAAGACAGTTGTATTAGCCCGAGTCTAATTTAATGGCTCCCACTAGTGTTCTCTGTACATCAAGTGATGTTGCTGACACCAGAGCCTGTCCATTACTGTATGATATGAGGAGAGAGGGTCTGCTCCCTTCAAATGAACACGCAGGATAATTGTTATGCAGTGAAGCTGTGAAGCAGAGGGAAGTAATTAAAGGAACAAGGGCACTGTGGTGGTGGTGGGCCGCATCCCCCTCCTCTACGTCCCCACCACTACCGTTTCCCCCTGCTCGCTGAAGATTACACACACACACACACACACACACACATTTTCACTTGCAGGTTCCCCTTACATTGACACCCTCATAATTACTGCCAGGGTTTACAGTCATCCTAATATTCTAATTACACTCTGTCTGTGTTTATAAGGTCATAACATTTACAATTTTACGACACAGTAATTGTCAGTTGACCAAAAAATGAGAAAAAGGCATTTCCCGCTCTAATTGTTTCTTCTGATGACAACACATATTGTGCGCCACCACTCGCCCCAGAATAAACACACATTTTTTAATTAGTTCAAAATACATTTGGGTTATAGAATATACGGTATCTGTCCCAGTCCCTTTCATAATGCAGCTCCCACCTCAGCGCACATGCATCCATCTCCTGCACTATTTCAAAAATATATTGCCTGGAGAGGCATCTCAGGGAAAATATAAAGTAGAGTTTCAGTGATATATCTCATAAGGTATAACTCGGAATATAATGCATTCCTGGGCACATTGTTATTCCCATTACTGCTTATGAGAATAGAGAATGAAGACTGTGTGAGAGAGTGGTTTCATGTGCTGTCGATTCATTTTTGGGAAGTAGTCTCATGAAACAGAACAGGGGGACCTGAAAACTAAAACTAGCCCCTAAACATTTGGTTTCAAATGTTGAGCATTTCTACATAATATTAGATATTCATGACTTAATAAGCAACAATTAAAGTTTAAAGTTCAGGAAAAAAAACGTGTGCTTGTGTGTTGATCAAATTTGACTGACAAACCAGTGAGAATAGCACATAAAAAGCACACAAATACTGATAATCAAAATTGTTCTAACAGATTATTTTGTGTTCATGTAGGAAACATCACTCTTATTAAGTAGCTAATTCCCCTGACATGTCCTTTAGTGCCACCATAAGGTTGACATTTGTGGTTTATAGTGCAATATCTCAACAACTATTGGGTGGATTGCCATGAAATTTGATAAAGACGTTCAAGTTTCCCTCAGGGTGATTTTTTAAGTTTAAGAAGGAAGATGTCATTCAAAGGAACAGCTATCATTTGTTAGATATTTGTAAAGTCAGGAGTGTAAAGTTGGCCTAAATAAAATGATTCCTGCTGGTCTGGTCAAAAATGTATTTGACTCCAGCAGAGCCGGCTTTCATGTGGCTGTGCGTGATTTCTGTGTACATACAAGCATCCCGTGCCTTTATTGACTTGTCTATGCTAACATGTCTAATGTCTGTGTGGGGCCTCATGCATCTATCTCCCTTCGGTCTGCCAAGAGGAGGAGTGTAATTGGGAGCAGCATGCAGGAGTGGAGAGTGTCAGGGAGTCAGCAAGCCAGCCTGCTATAGCCAGTGATACAGGACGAGGGAGGAGGAAGATGAGTGGAGCAGCCAGCAAGGCAGCAAAAGCAGTGAGTCAGTCGTGGCCTGTCAGCTGGTAAAATGAGTCAGTCAGTCAGTCAGTCAGGGAGTTTGTCAGTCAAACAGCAGAGCATCGAGTCAGGCAGGGATGGGCTGTAATCACCGCCCCTCTGTCCCTCCTGTAAGTGCACATATACTATATATCTAAGAGGAGTGCAGCGTCAGGACAAGGCTAGTTAGAATTCCTGTGTCATCACCCTCACTGCTCAGAACTTGTGTTATTAAAGAGGAAAACAGAGAGACAGAAATAGAGGTTGGAGTTAGAAGAGGTAAAGGACAGAAGAGTAAGAAGAAGAAGGGAACTGTGGTGGCATAAAGGCTACATTAGACCTCCAAAATGTGTTTGGGGGGGATCATGGCTAATAAGAAAAACAAGGAACAAATGATCAATAGACAAAGGAAAAGAGAAACAAAAGAGAAAGAGAGCGGGATCGTAAAGAACATGAATTACGCAGAGAGAGAGAGAGTCAGTCGCCGAAAGTAAATCTCCCAAACCCATAAAGAGTTATGCGTTGTGATCTGTTCCACCGATCGTTGTGTGCTTTGAGATAATTGCTTCCATTTTGTTGCACAGAGACTATTACAGTATATGATAGCCGGATTACCATCTGTAACAGTGGGCTTTACACCGCAGCAGTAGTGCTGTATCAGCAGCAGGGCTACTGTAGAAACTATAGGTTTAGTGAACAGCGTGAGTGGGTTGTGTATTGGCCCAAGGCTATTGTAGTAGTTATGGTCTCCTTTGGTAGAAGTCCACCCGGTGGAGTGAAAACATTTTTCCTTGTCAGATCCAGCGACATCAGCACATCATGATGGGACTGATGGGATCAAATCTCATTGTAGGTCTGAAAAGTACCGGCAGTGTTACCAAGTGACTCTCCTGAATCAGGCTGGTAATTGTGTATAGCAGAGTTTAAGTTTTGTATTTTTACTTATATGTTTATTAAATGTGAGAGAGGCTAATCTTCTAACCTTTCTTCATTTTCTTTCTTATTTAAGAAAGAAGTCACAGGAGAGAAAACTCCTTTGGGATTTAAGCTCAAGCCAATCAGATCATACATGTCATTTCAGAAGGCTGGTGATATTTTATATTGTATGGCTTCCCTACCCTGTCTGTGGCACTCCCCAAGCACATTAGTTCCTACTGAAGATGTAAATCTTTAAAAATTAGTCTTGAAAATATAGTTTCATTTAAAAAAAGTCTCAGTAATTTCCTAAAACAGCTGGTCACTGTAGTTTCTAACAAACGTTACCCAAACTAATTTGCTGGGGACTATTTTCAACTGCAGATTAATACACATTTGGTGCTCTAGCAAGTACTTACAGCACCACGTGTATAACGGTGTATGTAGGACTGAGTCAAAAAAACTACAGTGTGTGTTCATGGTAATGAAGGAACATGTCACCCAGTGCAACAGTGTGGCTCACTGATGTGTTTTTAATAGTCTTTGGACAACAATGGAGCTCTATGACACAAGAATAAGATATATCAGGCTTTGATTCACACACAGTACTTGTTTGTAGGATCAGTTTATCAGCGTCTTTTCCTGGGATTTCTTGAAAATGAGAAAAATATAGAATTTCGCCAGACTCATCTTTTAAGCAGCTAACTGTTTATGAGTATGTTTAACAGTAGGCTGACATAAATGATCATGCTGTGAAACTCAAAGTATACATAACAGTAAGCAGCACTTTGGCGATGATAAAGTCACATCATGTTATGGCAAAACCCATAAACTGTTTTATTTTTCTTTAGAAAATATAATTTTGGTGTGTATGAGCTGCTGTTTGTACTGACTACTCCCGTCACAGCAGCACACACACTGCTGTGTACAGTGTGAACGTGGATAGTTGTCGTGCATGTATATTTACTGCTAGTAATGTTGGACTGAGATCAATGTAACGATGCACCTCACTATATGATATACAAGCATGCTGCAACCAACATTGAAGCTTTGAGTTCAGTAATGTCATTTAACGTCTAAATGACCTGCAGCAAAAACCTTTTATCCTACAGGAAGAAACTGACTCCTGCCCATTCCTACTTTTCTTTAACTTTGCATAGCTGCTTGAAGAAACTTCATAAAGAAACAGAACAGAAAGACTGGAGAAAGATAGAGGGGATAACATGAAACATAGGCGTACAATGGATTAAGGCAATGTTATTTGCAGTAAACATGCCCCTAATTGCGTGCATTAACCAGGAAGTTGTGTGTCACATAATATGGAATGTCCACGTTGCATTATGCTCGTATGTCTGTCGGGTCTGAGTTCCTTTCATTTGTCTCCGGTGGTCAGTCTGTGGCCGGACACACAGCTGAGAGGTCTACTCTAAGCTTCACGAGGCCGGGTCATAGAGGTGGCAGGGAGAGATAAAGAGAGAGGTGGAAAGAGAAAGAGCGACTCTTGGGCTCTTGTGGTTTGTTATGGGAGCAATAAAGCTGCAGGGCAGCAGGGCGTCCTGGCCCAGCCAATAGGTCCCTAAAGGAGCAGAGGAGAAAGTGGAAAGAAAGAGGGAGGAAAGATAAAAGAAAATTAGTCCAATATTCAAAAAGCATTAACTTGGAAAGTTTGAAAAGCACGTAATAGTTTCATCTGTAACAATCCATCAAATTTTTTGTATGCAAAGTCTGCTAATGCTCATTTGCTAGCTACTCCCAGCAACCGCACTAGCAACTTCTTCTGCTGTTTGGTGCTGGGCAGGTAGTGTGCAGTAGATTTTTTCAGAGAAACACTAAAGTTACAGGCTATAAAAACCAAAACAATGAGCTAAAAGATGCTCTCTGTAGAGTCGAGCGATAATTCTCTGAGGGTTTGTCACTTTGAGTGACTCCTTTCACATTACACATTGTTATCTAGTTGTGCCATGTGTAAATGTTTAACTTCATAGCCATATTATTAATCTTTGACGAACAGTTGATAAGAAAATTGATAAAAAGTCCACACTTCGCTTTAGGTTCCATCCAACTCCTTCCTCTCTATCTATAGTAAACTGTATTTTGCCTTTAAGCCAAAAGCTTTGTTGACTCACTTTAATCACACTTACCCGTCCCGACGCATATATCTTTACACAAGTGACCAAGACGCTGATCTGCCACAGATTCTAATCTAGATGGCTTTAACTAGCTCGGGCCTCTTTCGATCCCCATTGTCCCAAGTGAAAACAGAGCAGTTGTAATGATGCCTCTCACTCTTCGTTCGCTTTTCAGGCTTAGAAAGAGCGGGCGTCCCGCTCTCTCACAATAGAAAGCGTGTCAGCCGGGTCTATCTTTACGCACAAGCTCCTTTCTGACTTAAACTGCATTGGATTTTTTGTTCCACGACGGCGCGTATATCAAGCGAGCCTTTGTGGCCCTGCTGCGGCCTGTAATGAATGCATGGCTAAAATACCTAAGTGGCGGCGGTGGTTCGTTAAGGGAGGGGATGGAGGGAGCGGAGTAAGAGGTGGAGGAGGGTGGGAGGAAGGAGGGAGGACGTCGGAGCGTGCTCAGAGTGAGAATCAGCCTGCATAAGTAGAGAGAGAGGGAGAAAGAAAGGTGAAGACAGAAGGCAGGTCTGCTGCGGTTTGGCAGCCACTGCATATGGATCATGACATCATTCAACGACAAAACGAGATGACGTCTTCTCCACTTAGATATCGTTGAGTCTGAAAAAAATTCTTAAAAGAGTTCTTTTAAAAACCTGCACATGTTAAATTGTTTCATTTAACTTCTGCGGTGCCCTTCATTCTCTTAATCCAATCTCCTTTCACTTGAGAAGCTGAAGCTTTTCCCATCATTTCTTTCTATCCGAGCTGTCTCCCGTTTATCTCCCTTTGTTCTACTTTGCCAAGAAGTTTAGTGACAGCCTGTGTGCAGGAGTTAGCGGCTGGCATTTTTTATATCCTTATGTTAGTTTATGAGCAGATAATTGCCGATATTGGCTGTCCCAAGCATCTTTAGACACCGCTTCCGTCTAATTTTTGAAGCTACATCTCAGCATTTTCTAATACATAAAATCCCATACAGCAACGTTGGCTCGGTTGAGCTTTTTTCTGTGCTTGTTGCCATATTTTTTTAATCTCATTACAGTTATTGATGGTGTGTTACTGTGGTGAGGACAGCTGGTTAGACGACTCGTACACATGTACCGTCAGGAGGTCTGTGTGCTGAACAGTGTTCCAGCTTGCAGACTCTCTGGATATACATTTGGTTAAATTACTGAATAAAGTGGTTCATTAAGGACACTTACAGTGTCATCCTTCTTACATTAACGTGAAGAATTTCACCTCTGCAAAGTCTAAGAAAAGACAGAGTCCCCAAGAGTCCAGTAAGGTTGTACTAATGGAGAATACAGATCCTGGTCTTTTTTTAAAAAGCTAAACAACAGTCATGCCCTGTTTACATGTTGTGGTGGTCTACAAAGAAAGGCAGGGAGGGGAGAGAGTGTGACGGAGGAGGAGAGGATATAATTAAATATATCATCTAAATAGGTATTGATCGTTTTAAGGGTGTTGCTGTTAGATTAAAAGGTTAAGGAATAAAACCGCTTTGAGGATTAAATCATTGTGAGGTAAAATCAAGAGCGGCGGAAGATAAACACTGCAATAATCACAAAGTATGAGTGCTGCAGACACGCTTAATGATGTCCTATAGAGACATTAAAGATCCCGTCAAGATACATTTAAGGACCATAACCATAACTGGTCATGGCACTTTAAACAAATCCACTGGAAAGAGAGTTTAGGATGGATGAAATATGGACACAAGGTCAAGCAGGTGCCCCGGCTGATTATGTCTGTGGAGATAAAGTCAAAGTTGCTACACATTATGAACTACAGTGTGGACGTAGCTTTAAAGATACCATCATCACAGGCCACAGTAACCCCGAGAGGGCTGCCGACTGATAAAGAAAAAGTTCACCGCCGTACGCTACGGCAGCCACAGTACGACACCTGAGCCGAGCAGCCGCACAAGGTCAGGAAGCGTTTTTATCCGACAGACGTGTTTTATCTTCAGGGAGAGTAAGGGAGCGAGGAAGTGGCTGAGCAGAGGATAAAGGGTCCTGTTACGCTCCTGTCTCCTTCTCTGATCAACCAATCAGGCGCGAGAATAATGCTGAGTCAGCCGCTGGGTGCTGCTCACGTCCGAATGCAGGGGGAGGAGGGGTTGGTGGTGGAAGAGGAGCCAGCCAGCCGGTGTCTGCAGTGGACTGCAGCAGCATTAGCACCGCTAACCTCATGACAAGGGGCCTTGCTGGGGAGAGGGGGCCGAACCGCAAGCCCCCAAGTACCAAGTCTCAAAGCCTGATCTCTACTAATGGACTTTTATTTTACACCATATCTGCAATACTCATCACAATCCCATAGATATTAGATCCACCCTGTATGTCCGTGCTCAGTTTGATATATACATCCCACTTTTCCCTCTGCCTCTAGTCAGTGGGTAATTAGCAGGAATAAATACAGCCAGCCACAGAAGATAAAGTTTACAGCCTGACCACAGGTCAACTTGTTTCATTACTATAGCGTGCCTTGCATTAAGCTAATTACCAACTGGCAAACATCTTCATCAGACCTGCACAGAGGCCTTCATTAGGATGGTTTGTCTAAATCCGCTTCATTTAAATGCTGCATTACAGAAGATTATTGCAGTTTTAAGTGGATTTTAATGGTTATTTTGTAACAACGGGCTCACAACTGTCAGGGGTTCCTGTCATCAGGAGTCAGTCGCAGCACGTTGACGTGACAGGAAGTGATGCTCCCAGAGGTTTCCGGGCCTCGCCCTCCCACGGCGCGGCGCCGGATGTAGAGCGGTGGCCCGACAGTCAGTCAGTCACTGAGAGCCACTTGTCCTGATAAGGAGAGAGAGAGCTGAGAGGACTACCAGACAGTCAGAGACACAGAGCATGTGACATGGTCAGCAAGTGAAGAGGCTGAGTGAGTGATGGGAGTGGCGGCCTACAGCAGGTTGTATTAGTGCAGCCCCGGTGTCAGGCCATACATCTGAAATGAAAATATCACGGTGAGCAAGAGTGACAGAGTCCGCTGCGGGACTAGTTTCAAAGTGTCACTCCTCCTGCGGGGGCCGTACATAGTGTTGGGCTGGCAGCTGCTCTGTAACACCACCTGTACTGTGTAAGTCTCCCCGGGGACGCCTCACACCCCCACTGACCTTCCCACTATGACTCCCTGACTGTCTTTACCACTACGTCTCTCCCTCTCTCTCTCTCTCTCTGCCGGCGTCCAGCTGTCCCAAACCCTCATCCCTCTTCATCCCCGCCTCCCCCCTGTCTCCAATATAAGGGCAGGAATGCAGCGGACAGCACAGTCCCAGAATAGACAAGTAGCCAGCCTATCTCCAACCGTGCAGTCAGCCTGATAGAGGGCACCTACAGTAGCAGCCACACTCATGCAAGAGTGCACACACATGCAGCACCCCGACCCACATACAGTCCACTTCCCTGAGCTCTCGCGCAGCTAAACTTATGAATGCACAACACCTTTACTTATTGTAGTTTTGATCTTGACAGAGCTGCCTTACAGTTTAATGTTGAAAGAGCACTCATCGGTGAAGCTTTCAGCAGGCATCTGAGCGAGGTTAATGATAAAACGCTATGGGTGTAATGATTCTGTTTGATGTCGGATCTGAGTGGAGGTGCGCAGGGTGAAGGAGGGTTGCCCGTTTGATGAGTGTGTGGCCCACAGATTGCCGGAATAAAGCGCAGACAGCGTAGCAAAGGGATTCTCTCCCTAATCTACTGAAAATCCTGCTATGAAAAGGATTTCATGTGTAGCGCTTTCTCCTCTGAAGTTGATATTCGCGCTTGAACACACACAGAAGCTTGCCGAGCAATACGCAGAACATACACACTCGCTCACACACTCACTCCTACTGTCTGTCTTGTGTGGACATTCATAGATCATTGACCACAAAAATGGTACATACACGTTCACATTCACACCTCGGAGATCAAAAATAGACATGAACATCCATACAGGTTATATACTCTGCAGCACAGAATACACACATACATGCACATGAACTCAGTGCATACACACACACACACACTGCAGTGCTGCATGTTGCAGAGGTAGAACAACAGCGGCTCTGGGACAGGTAGAGAATTCAGGCCACGCAAGCTCGTCCTCTCCTTCTCCGTGTGCTACTTCCCGCTTTCTTCCTTCCAACGTTCTCCCCTCTCTTTCCAGCCTCCTTTCTTTTCTCAGTCAAGGATGCATTCCCCCTCATCAATTTGCCGGTCTCTTGGGTGACAAGTTTATTAAACACGAGAGAGAGAGAGGGAGAGAGAGAGAGGTGAAGGGAGAGGGGAAGAAAGAGTGAACAGGCCCTGTATTGCTCCTTAGCTCCTTACATGCACTGCCAGTATTTAAGCATTCCTTTTTTTAATATGATTTGTGTGCAGTGAGGCTGATGTATTTGTTATCTGGAGAGGGGTGGACAGCTTTGATACAGGACTGACAGTGTAATCTCTCTCTCTCTCTCTCTCACACACACACACACACACACAATCACACACTCCTGTTTTGAGTGCCAAAACCCAATAGAGCTATAGGCTATGACTGTCAAATACTGGTTTAAATACTTACGAGCAAGTCAAGTGAAATTCATGAATGCAGTTTTTGAAGTGTTACATTTTACTGAAAGCTCTGGCTATACAAAATTATGACAGATAATACCACATTTTGTGATATTAAATGATAAGGCTGGTTATTTTTATATCCTCTGTAATGTCAACCAATCCAGAGACCAGTGTGCTAGTCTGTCTCTCATACTCACTCACCCCCAAGCTCTCTCGTTCCTCCTAAAGACTAAAGAAATATTTAAAAATGGGTCATAAATAAATGGTTTCATTTCTTTTTTAAAAGGCTCAGTAATTTCCTAAACAGCTGGTCACTGTGGATTTTAACAAACATTACTGAAACAGGAGGAAATAGTGCATTTGTCAAGGACTATTTTCAGCCGTGACTTAATGCACATCTGGTGTGCTGGTGAGTGTATGTATACAGTATGTGGATTGAGTCAAAATGAACTACAGTGTGCGTTCATTATATGACACTCAGTTGATGTGTTTTGGGGGTTTTTTTGGACAACAATGGAGCTCTATGGTACAGAAGAAGGAGATATCAACTTTTATTTTCATTTAATTTGTTGACAGTTAGAAAAATATATAATGTGAATCAGCCCAATCCTTTGAACCAGCATTAACTGATATTTTAGACACTTGGGGACAGCAGAAACAAGCTGTAAACACAACGTGTTAGCAAATAGTTGCTTATTTACACATCCAGCAGACATTGGGCAACATTAGCATTCACTTGGAGTTGTGTTTCTGGCTATCTGATGAATGTTTACTCTTCTTTTAGCTCTGGGTTAGTCGTCTCCAACTCCTAACAAACATGTCTGTCCCTTTAGCTCCTAAATGCTCCACTGTGTTCACCAGCTAGTTACTAACTGTCTCTGTCTGTTGGTGCTTGGCCAGCGGTGCACAGTGGTTTTATCAGAGCTTTTTTACTAGAAACAGCTGCCTGCTGAGGCTGAAAACGGCGTTGATGATGAGTACGGAGAGACTGAATTAAAACTGTAAAGATGAGGGCAGTAAAACAAAAACAGTGAGCTGAAAGGCACTAAAATCCTCCATAGAGCCGAGGAGAACTGCAGAGTCGGGTTATAATTCACTGTGGGTTCATCACTACAAGCGACCCTTTTTACATCACATGTGATCATCTGATCCACTATTAATATAAATATTGATTATAGCAGCTTTAAACTTTTAAAAGCAAAATGTAGCCAACTATAGATTGGATATGCAAAAAATGAATTATCAGAAAATATCAGTCAGCTGTGGAAAAAATATCCAGACAGAGAATATCAATAGCTTGGATTCCAGGGCCAAGACTCTGCTTAAACAGTTTATTTCCTAATGATTAAATGATTAGCTTGGCTAATTGAACCAGGAAATGAGTGAGTTGCTCCAAGGACAAGCAGAGCCGTGCAGCTAGCAGGAAGACTGCTGAGTACATCATCTCTGTGCCACCACGCTCAGGCAGGCACCAGTGCTGAACGGCCCGAACCACGGGCCAAAAAATCTGAAATAAAAGTGAGAACAGGAACAAGAAAGAGGAGAGAGTGGCTGAAACGGAGAGGGAGTGTGTGAGTGTTAGCATGTGTGTGTGTGAGAGAAAAAGAGATGTCCCACATAGCGCTAGAGGTCAATGAGAGTTAATTTTCCTGCTGTCCTATCCGCTGGCTTCATTAGCAGTATTGGCAGTTAGGTGATGAATTCATTGTTTTCTCAAGTTTGTCTGCAACCATCGTTTATGTGCGCTCTTCTCTTATCTCTTAGGGCCCTGCTCCCTGTTTTTCTCATCTCTTTTTCATCACCCACATTGCTTGTTCTTCTCCTTTATCTCTCCTTCTCCCTCACCCTCGCTTCTCTTCTTCTTCATCTTCTTTTCCTCTTCTTAAACCCATTCCTTTGTTGTATATTTTTGCTTCTTCTATGCAGTAACATACGCTCTTTCAAGGGCAACGTCTCCTCGAATAATCAATGACTGTTTGCTTACTATGTGTCTGCATGTTTGTGTGTACGTGTGTGTTTTTGCATGCATGTGCAATGAGCGTTTATTTGATGCTACTTGTGTGTGGACGACCCCTTTTCTTATCATTTCCTCCTTCTCGCTCTTTCTCTTCCAGGTCCCAGATTTGTCTATTCACTTCTCCCTCCTTCTCCACTCTGTCACCTTTCGGACCAGACTCGGCCCTAAAATGCTTTGCTAAAGCTGGTAAAATGGAACCAAATCAACTGTTCAATGGATTTGGTCCCCTTCAACCAGCTGTAGCTGTGCATTGATCACTCCGAACACACACATGCAGAGGGACAAACAAATGGACAGAAAAGCGGTGGAAAGACTCAAGCTAATTCAGTGGAAAACAGCTTTAAAATTTAAAATTGAAGCTACATTAGCTTTTTCACAGAAAAAAGTGGACTGAGACACAGCATGCACCAGTTACTGTGTGGATTTATCTCTATCACACAGATTACCCAAAAGACATTGAAGTCATTTGCTAAATCTGAATAAAACAAGCCAGGTAAGTAATTACAGATACTGTATCTGGGTGACTTTGTATTTTTGTTGTGTACCGCTATAATTGCATTTTCCTTTGGAGACTTTTTTTATTGTTCTTTGCAGATTTTCCGAAGTGTGTGTTTGGTTCATGAATTGTTCTTGTGTGTGTGTGTGCAAAAGGGTGGTATGGTTGAAGAGCTATTGAGTGCAAGAACAGATGCTGTGTAAGAAAACCACTAGTGCGTATGCGTGCGCGCATGTATGTATGTGTGTGTCTTTGACTCCTAATGCACATGTCTGATCAATAAAGCCTCATCCTGAAGTTCATATGAACTGCTGAAGTGGTCTTTGCTTTGAAGTGTGGTATTACTGGGGGAGGGGTAAAGCATATAATGTGGTGGTGGGGGTGGAAAGGAAGGAAGTACACACTTAAAATCACTGGGTTCAAATTTGGGGGTCAATATAGAATTGACACATTAATGGGTTAACTTTACCCAGTACTAATGTGTTGTTTTGACCCAGTTTTAGTGTGGTGTGTTCTGGTTCTGTGTCACATCAGGTACTTAGACCCTGTTATACTTGCAAGTCTAGTTTTTTATATTTCTGTTGGGTTATTTATCCAAACTAAGATATGCTTATTTTGACCCAGTGTTAGACACAACAAGCGCAAGTTTTACCGTAAAACCTGCACAAATGTATTGGTTGTTGTATAAAACGTTGTGCCATTAAAAATGTCAAAGGATACACATATTATTAACAATCAGCAACAAATAGTGGCATGTCAGTTTAAAAGGAGCTGGAGTAGATTATAACAGTTTGAAAGCATGCTGTAAGGAAGGGAGAAATGGGAAATGAATTCAAAAAGGATCAAACGGGAGATGAAGCAGAAATTTGAGCATTCTCAGATCGATCTGTCTGTTCCCACACTTCCACAACCTCCCGTCTTTCTTTTCCCACTCCTCACATCCTGCTACCTTCCTTTTCTCAACCCTTCATCCTCCTCTCCTCCGCCTCCTCCCCAGTCGCTGTATCGCACGCTGTGCGTGGCTCTGGAGGTGTGACAGATGTTTTAATGTGGCTGCGATTCCTTATCACCACTCAGCTGAAAGCTCCATTTGCCTTGGTCCGCCGTGATAGATGAGAGGCCGAGGCTGAGCGGAGAGGAGACGCTATGCTAACGAATGGGAGAGGAGGCATTTCAGAGGCTGAGGAGGTGGAAAGAGGAGGGGGACACGATGAAGATGACACACACTGCTGGAAATGGTAGATGTGGTCATTTTCTGTTTTTCATGTCCCGGGTGTGATGAGCAAGTGAGTAATTATAGGAGGGGAGGGGTGTGTATGCAATTACACTGGGATGAAACAGTGCTTGTCAAGACTGGGAGCGCTGCAGCAGAAATGGAGAAATCAAGCAGAACATACACGTTACAAATAAACTCGCAAATAAACAAACAAACCGACAGCGATTTTGATTAAACCTCTGTGTGTTTACAACCCGTTAAATCTGTGGGATTATTAAAAGTCAGTGGCATTACATCTTCTCGATGTTCCAAAGCAAGTGAAGAGAAAGAAAAACTAGAAAAGGGCAGAAGTGATCCATCAAGGCATCATACCTCAACCTGTGAACCAGGGGCGCGTTACAGAAACGCAATGTCATTTCTCTAAAATGCTTCTGAGACACGCCTCCCTCTAAGATGCTGGAAAAAATATTTTATATAAGACTATGTGAATAGGAATATGGTTTTAGAACTACTTCACTGTGATAATGGAGTTTGTGGAGGAATCATCTGCAATAGAAAATAATTAATATACAGTGGGAGAGATACTGTATGTCTTGAGAGGGGTTGCACACTTCTGGTTAAGTAGCTAGGGAAGAACAAGTGTGAATATGTTATTATTGAAGGGGTTTCTCAAGGCTCAGTGTTGTTTATTTACAAAAATGATATATGTACTGCGGAAAAAGCATTGAAACTTCCAAAGAGTTGGTTTGATTTTAACAAACTAAAGGGGATTAAATTCATCATCTTTGGCAATCGTGTGATATTAAAAATGAAAGAGTGTCTGAAATCAAATCTTTGGGAGTCATTAGAGATAATAAATTACACTGGAAACCACAAATAGATTATTTCAAAGCAATAAATTAAAATCTTTTGCAATACTGTTACTGTTACTGTTAAGCTTCATTATACAGTTTGTATTGTTTACTTACACATCCATATAGAACTTCCTGTGTGGAAGTTTGGAGAAACAAAAATATATTATATAAAAGAAATGCAAATCTAATTTATTTATTTCTATTTATATTTCAAAAGGGAGCTACAAGAATTTTAAGCAGAACTACTTACTAACCCTCTTTTTATTAAATTAAAGGCCCTCAGATTCATAGACTGGGTCAATTAACAAACAATACAAATCATGTATAAGGTCAAAAACAAATTACTACCTAAAAGTATCCAAAAGTTGTTTAAAATGAGAAAAAGTCAATATGATTTGAGAGAAATCTACATGTTTAAGAAACAAAGGGTCATTACTGATGTAAAAAATCATTGTATTTCATTTGAAGCAGTATGGAACAGCTGTGGTGACGAACTGAAAACATGAGGCACACTTTGTAATTTAATGGACAAATATTACAATGTATGACCAGAATGGCACGTTGGCATTAGTATAGTAGGAACAGTGTAAATGTGTCTGATGTTAAATAGGTTGTGTTTTGTTAAAAGGGTCGGCACAATAAGCCGTTGCTTCCCACCTTTTCAGTCTGTGGAAAAATCTTTCTGTTGTTGCATTGTTTTCCCAAATTGTTTCTGTAATTATTTACAGACCAAGATAAAAAAAAAATCCATAAAAAATACAAAAAAAATCAACCAGATTATAATAATGACATAAATTAAAAAATGCAGGGAGTTTGCCCTACAATTCAACACCTACAACCTGCACAGTTGCAACTTAAGCTCTGAATATTAGGGCTTAGAAATATTCGAAATATCCTTTCCAAAGACAAAAGGTCATATCAGACAACATAACGCACGACTCACATGGAGGACATGAGCAGGCCAGCTTTTCTCTGAGTTCTTTGAGGGAAAACTGACTGAGGCTCGGAGTGAGAGATGACCCAACAGCTGCAGAGCACACCGGCCCATCATGGCATACGATAACGCTGCCCTTTACTGTGCATCGATTTATTTATCAGCCCGCTGACATTGGAGAGCAAGGAGCAATGTGCCAAGTCACATAAAACAATGGGAGACATTTTAATATAGAAATTGAAATGGAGGTTAGAGGGATCAAAAAAGGACAGGGTACTTTTGCAAAGTGCTGTGTGAGTGCATACAACTGTGAATGTACTGTAGCCCTGTGTGTGTGTGTGTGTGTGTGTGTGTGTGTGTGTGTGTGTGTGTGTGTGTGTAACAACGTAGTGCCAGGCCTCATCATTCACACTGTATTGATGTTTGACCACATTCATCAGCACTGGCTGACATAGCTCTTTAAAGAAGGGAGGGCTCCTTTTCTCAACTTTCAGCCTCTGACTCCTCTCTTTCTCTCCCTCTGTTGACTCCCTCTCTCCTCCGTTACTGTCTCCTTACTTTGAGCTTTTTATCTTTCATCCTTTCCTCTTTTCTTTAGCATCCTTCCCTCCACTTTTCTCCATCCAGTGCATCATATCCTTTTCTTTCCTAACTCCTCTATCCCCATGCAAAAACACTAAACTATACAGAGGTTGTTGAAAGTTAAACCAGGACTAGGATTTAGAGTTATTTAAGAAGATTCCTACATCGACTTTCAGCAAGAATCTGTAAAATTCAAAAATGCAGGTTTTACGGATATAGGTATATAATATAAGTGACTGAGCAAAAATATGATGCCAAAATTAAAACGTAGCTTAAATCTCATGATGGTGTTGACTAATAGTTCCAGGACAAAAACTGAGTTTTTGTTCTACTTACATGTATGTGCTTCTCAAAGCCTCTTAATAACTTTAAATATGGATGTGTTGCACCTTTTCCTTTTCAGAATAACGTGAAAAATGTGGAAATTAAAAAATGTTTAATCGGAGTAATTACATTCAAGTTGTATGATGGATTATATACACTTTAGGTTCGCCTAGAAAACGTCTGTTCTGTGAAAATGTATTGACAGTGTCAAGTATGACAGCTCTTTACAGAACAATAATCAGTGGTGAAAGTGGCAGAAACTACTGCATACAGTCTTATAATCAATAAATAAAACAAAGTCAGAGTCAAAGTGAAACAACAAACATTTACTGAAATTAACTTTAACACAGGTTTTACTCAAGTCAAACCATGTCACTAACCTCTCTGACTTCATAGAGGTCAAGGGTCAACACCTAGAGTGTGAATAGGTAGTAATAGTAGGATACTATTCGGTGAACTCTTTACAGCCTCTTCCCTCATTAAGAAGACCTGGACACAACCAAACTTTGATGCATGTTGCTTGGATTGCCATAAAAAGACATACAGAGGGGTTACATCCAAGCTAGTAGCTCATTTTGCTCATAAAGATCAGAGTTATTGATATGTTGATTGACAGTGAGACACTCCAACCTCGCTTAAACAGCGGGCGGGATGCTGACGTTGTGGTGGGAAATACACATATCTCTGAAATATAGCCCCGCCATCTGTAAATTTGAATGAACAAATGAAAGAATAAATTAATAAATAAAACAAGGATTTGCATGAATGCAGCTTGTTTTTCCATAACTTCACAATGATGATATATGAATCTGCCCCATTATCCCAAGAGCTGTACAAGCGGTCAAAGTTTGATTTATTACTGATTGAAATCTGTTGGTTGTCAAAGGCCTAAATCCTCAATAAGTGTGTTTACATGGACATGAGTATCCCGGTTCTGATCGGGTTTTTGAAGTATCCCGTTTTTTATTTAAACATCATATCCCGTTTTCAGAAACTTGGATACGCCCTTGTCCTGTTTTCGAGAAACCAGATTATGCTACCTGGAGTACTCCATGTATACGTCTTATCCAGGTTTCTGACCACTGCCAACTACCTGTGCAGACGATCACTTTAGTCAAATGACCTAACAGAAACACGAAAGAAGGCGGCAGCGAAAGCGTCTCACTTCTGGAGCGATGAAGAAACAGAGTTTTGTCTTTCGGTAATGAAACAGTAAAATATACTCAGTAGTTTATGCGGGAAAAAGCATCAAAATGCTGACCTATTCAAGTCTGTAGTACACAGGTTACAGGACACTGGTTACAGGTACAGGAATGTCTGAATAATGATTTCAAAATTGTCAGTTTGACTTGTGAATGTCACAGGCGCCTGCGCAAATAGAATGCATTAATGACTGGGATACTAGTATTTATCATGAATACGAGGACATGAATAACCAGATTTCTCTGTGTTCCATGTAAACACCATATTCTGAATGTGATCAAAAGCAGGACAAGCCTCATAACCGGGATACTCATGTCCATGTAAACACACTCACTGTTACAAAGCTGTATTTTCCTCATCACGTAAGGATTTGAGAATCTTGTTCTTTCGGGGAGAGACTTTTGCATCCTGCACAAGGTCAGTCAGAACATTTTTTTAAAAAGTACGATTTGCCAAATCTGAATTTACTTTTAATAAGCTCACTGTCATCAATAAATGTCTCTCCTCCTGTCTGCCTCCTAAATATCAGCAGAAACAGGAGTCTAGTTGATAAAATACTTGGTCTTAAAAGTAGGACCAAAACTTTTTTTTAATTCTCTGAGACACTTGATAAATATGGGCTTAAAAAATGTCTGAAAAATGACACTTGAATATCTGTATTTGCTGCATATTGTCACCTCTTGACCTTCAGTCCTTGTTGGATGATCTCATTGCCGCCTTTGTAGGAAGCCTCCTAGTGGACAGAGCTCCGGAAGATTTATAGCATGTACACAACGTCCTATCATCAAATGCCTCCACATCCACCTTAGCGTTGCAAGTAAAAAGCTGATCTGAATAAGGAGCGGGACTTCCTCGGCTATGCTCTGATGGAGCATCTGTCTAAATTGTTTATCGGCCTTATTTCCCCATTTCTCAGGGGGGAGGAAGAGCAGATTCTGCAAAGGCAAATTAATGGGAAAGGAACTTTTTACTGTGGATTGCGTTCCCCTGTAAATGAAAAATGACAGTAATATGCTTTCATTCAATAATAGAAGAGAATTCAGTAAAGTAGTTTGGTGTGATATACTGAAAGAAGCATCAGGCCAAATGTGTGTTCAGTGTGTATATGTGTGCATGTGTGTTTATGGGAGTAATTGTCTTCAAACACAGAAACCTTTGGAGCTAAATAACACTCGTATGAGCAAAACGCATAACGTGCCAAATTACTGACTGCTCAAGAATCGCAGAGAAATCCTTGCATGAGCCAACAGACACCATGCATTATGTTGTAGGACAAGACGTGTGACCAACATCTGAATTCAATCTGAATTTTAATGAAGTGAATCTAATAGTTTTTACACTTGAGCAACATCTCAAGGTGCAGCAACATCCTGCAGCACAGAGCACACAAATATACTGAAACTATGTCCATATGAACTTGTTTAGTCTAGCATGAGCTCACACTTGCGCCTACACAAAGAAATATCTTTTAATGCAGTTTCCAAGATAAGATGATCCCTTTCTTTCAGTTCTTTTTGGAATGTCATTTTCTTGACATTTGCCTTTTTGCATTTTGTTTTAACCCTCTACTGTTGCCCTAAAGTCTATTTGACCCTCACACCCTCCCATTTATACATATTTAGATTTTTACATGCTGTAATATGTGATGAATCAAATTAGATGTGTTTGGGCTCTCTGCTGTAAATCATGGTTAAAGACAATGGATTTTCATCTGCTCTGTCTGTGACTGGTGTTGGCAGGACTTTTTACACAGCATTAACCCTCCCAAATATCAGTCCCTTTGGATTTCTGTTATTGGAGTATTATAACAGTTGATTTCACAGGATTAATCTCTGGGTTCCACCTGACCCTAAACATAAGTGACGTCACTGTGTAGGATAACATATTGTAATGTTTTTGCATAGCATATATAACATGTAAAACATGAAAAAATCCTTATTTGGCTTATGCTTGTCATATCCCGATTTTGTCACTATTGACAGAATAGTTTGCAAAGAGAGAAGTTACCACTTCAATACCTTTCTACATATTGGGTTTTACTATACTGTAAGAAAAGTTAAATATTAAGTAAGTAAGTAAGTAAAAAGGTATTTAAAGTTTAAAAAAAAGGATGATTTTGCAGTTAATATTATTTTTATGCATAGCAGTGAGGTCTGTGGGACCCCAAACAATGAGAAAGTAAAGCCAATCTCCACAAAACACCAGCATCTGATGGTGTGGTACTGATAGTGAGGACAGTGAGTTTCAGAGCAGTGACGGCGAAGGAGAATGAATCCCACAATCAGGTTTGAGAGTCCTGCAGGTTTCACCCCTGTACAGCTAACACAAGAAACCACTAGGTCATTATATAACTAGATATTTCTTAAACCAAGAATGATGCATATTTACCATTTATTTATATCGTGAAAACAGCATTTTGTGAGATATAGAGTGGAATAGAGTGGAAGTATAAGGAATAGGAGATAATAACTTGTAGCCATTCACATAAAGTGTATTTCCTAAGGCAGAGTGCAGCAAAGGTGACGTTCATCTCTATTTCAATAAGACAACAAAACCTGGCTGGACCGTGTATGGTCAGTGTGCTCTATTGTGGCCAGATTGTTACAGGCATAGTCAGTGGTCGTGTCTATAATGTGAATTCCTGGATATTAAATGTTCATCTGCAATTTTCTGCAGTGGTCCCGGTAATATTTGTTCTTAAAGTGTATTGAGGTAGCATCACATGACATGGTTAAGCTCCATTTGAGTGAAAAAATGTTAAATGTTAAATGCAAGAACAAAACTTTCCACTCATATGAGATTTGATTTGAAAGAACTTATTATAATTATAATTATAACTATTCTGATGATCTATTAACTCCCTGCTTTTTCATCCGTTTCTATCTGTGGGATGTCTCTCGTTTAGTCAGAGTGGTTGTTATTTGGGGTGTTAAACTCTGCGTTGTCCCCTCACTCTCTGCGCATGGAGAGCTGTTTTTTCTGCTACTCTGCTCTCTGCTGGACTGTTACAGTGCGTAACCATTGTCTCCGCTTCTCACAGCTGCAGGTTTTATCTTGTTTTCCAGTTTCATCCCCTCATCTGCCACAAATTCTACATTTAGGAAGATTATAATGTCCTGTTTTTATGTTGACACTGTTATAGAGATGTTAATGCAACTACAGATTTCAGCGTTGAGGTACAATTACATTCATGATTTTGCAGAGGCATACTGTGTAAATGTGTAAGAAAGTGGACATGTGGCATGAGAGCATATGAAAAATTGCGTCTCAGTGTCTCCCAGTGTGTGAGAGTTGGCAGTCCTGATTAGTTACGTACCCTAACTTCAGGTTCTATGAGTATAGGCGCAGCCCTCCAAGCTGTGGGCCCCACTGGTTCCTTGAAATAGCCGAAGGTTGGGAGCCGATTGTCCGGTCTCAGTTCAAGTTTTGCACAACAAGGTGAGACCGAGGTGGGACCCACGTAGTAAGTGAGCGTAGACTAAAAGTCTTCAGTGCTGCGCGAGCGAGGGATAAACTCACTAACGGGAGCTTTAGGGGGCTGCGCCTGTACTCATAGTGTTACAGTCCATAACTAACATCCCTGCCTATTCATTTTGAAAGAGCAACGGCCAATGAGGAAACTCCCAACACTCGACTGACCAATGGTGTAACTTCATCACTCACTCGCTCACTCACTCGCTCGCTCGCTCAGTGACAGACTTATGTGTTTGTAGGGGCTGGCCCTCTATGGTCCAGCCAACAACAGACACAACTTCCTGCGGTTCCACACAGAAAGATTCATAAAATATATCTGAGAAAATATTAAATTAATACAAAAAGAAACAAGGGAATGTGTATTTTCTTATATAATTTTTGTAATGTATATGTTACTTGTTTTCACCTAAAATTGATACATTATCAGATGATCTCAATCTTCTAAAAATATGATGAAATACCCCTCCCCCCAAAAAAACATAATTCATGTAGTAAAGGATTAAGATGTTGACATGTGAAGAATTATTGAATCAAGAGGGAAACTAACAAGTGCTGCAGTCTCATTGGCAGCGTTTTCTGTTTATTGTGGGATTTTTTTTGCAGTTTAAGCCTCACTATATAAGACTACAGTAGAACCACTGCAGTCCATGCAGACACCAGTACGTTGCATTCCTAAATAGTAAGGCAGCTGAGAGACGACTGACAAGCAAGACAAGAAAAACAGCTCTTTCTGCTTCCTCCCTTTGCTCATCCTTTCCGACTCCTTTCCTTTCCCTGAACCCCTTCCCCTCCTTTCTCTGTCCTCCCTCCTTCCGTCTCGTCTCTGTTCCTGCTACACAAGGGCTTTCAGTAAAAATATATTGATTTCTGCCTCTCTTTTCTGTCCTCTCTTGCCCCCCCTTCCTCCCTCCACGCACACACAGACACACACTTGTCTCTATCCATACCTCTTCACAGAAGAAGAAAAAGCGAGCAGCAACACTTCATCCAGCGTGTCATAAATAAAGGGCTGGTAGATATTCAATCGACTGATAAACTGACATCCTGTATCAGCCAAAGTGAAAGTCAATGGAAGAGCAGCCGGGAGGTCTCCCGCATAGACTGCTACACACACACACACACACACACACAGAAATTCACAAATACAGAGGCATACTAACATGCCCAGAGAGGACAAATATGTTGATCAGTGGAAGTAATGTTTGCAATACAGTCTGACATGTAATAAGGCAGTCCAAATATATCCTAATTAGATTTTAATTATAAAGAACGTATCACTGAAGTAGTACAGTTGCAGTCCATTTTGACAATGTGTTGTTCAATGTAAAATCCCTCTGGAGTTCATCAATGTTTGATTGCATATACACACCAGTCCTCCTGGTAGTGGAGCAGCTGTGTGCGGCGAGCGGAGAAACTTTTTCCAGCAGAGCAGTGGATCTATCAACTCCCAGATACGGAGAGATCCCAGGAAGATCAGACCTCCTCAGGCCAGGATGAAGAAACCTCATCGCCCTCTTGTCTCCCTTCTTCACCTCATTCACAAGTCTGTGTCGTTGCAGCTAATGTTGAGATAACTAGCAATAGATAATTAGCTCACCGGCTGTATTGCCAGTTTAGCAAAAAAATCCCCATTCTGACACATGTTTTAGGCTGCCACCAGTTTGTCTAGCAGGCTAGTTGGTCCAATATGGGCTCTTTGTTGGCCCCTAGTATATGCAAGAATGTTGAAAACATAATGGAGACCTTAGAGAAAGGATGTGATTTTGATGGAATTCATCTCTTATTAGGGATAGAAAAATATGGTTGTTTGACTTTTTTTTTTGTTTAGCCATGCTAGTGGTGTGGCTGTATGGATGGCAATGTCGGTCTGTCGGTCCACCAGTCCACCACTTTGGTCCAGGCTGAAATATCCCAACAACTATTCAATGGATTGCTGTGAGACTTTGTACAGACATTTATGGTTCCCAGAGGATAAATCCTGATGACTTTGATGATCCGCTGACTTTTTCTGTAGCACCAACAGCAGGTTGACATTTGTGGTTTTGAGTGAAATGTCTTGAAATGTTTTGAGAGCTACTGGATGGACTGCTGTGAAATTTGGAACAGACATTCATGCCCCCCAAAGATGATCATAATCACTTTGGTGATCCCTTAACTTTTTATCTAGTGCCATCAGAAGGGTCAACCGAATACCTTCAAAACTAATAACATTCCCATCAGCCTCAGCTGTAATTTGTGTTTGCTGCTAATTAGCAAATGTTAGCATGCTAAACTAAACTACAGTGTAAAAAATATGCTGCTAAACATGCATTGTCATTGTGAGTATGTTAGCATTCTGACATTAGCTTTTAGGACAAAGTACTACTGTACCTACATGCAGCCTAGCAGAAAGTTTCATATCACAGAGATCCTTTATTTAATTGAAACAGTCCTGTAATAATATAGTATACACAGTAAAATCGCATTTCAATACCTCGCCTAATAAAGTAGATCCAATTTAATTTACAACATTGGCCTTGAGGGAGAAGCTGCCAATGTAGGGTTGGATTCTTTCTAACATCATTTTCCCCCAGTAGCTTCCCATGTAAGTGCTCACTTACTCTTTTAGTGGATCATAACAGGAGAAGTGCCCTCTCCAAACATCAGCAAAAACGTCCTCTTCCTTCTCTTCAGGGGTGGATCGCGTTGATCTGAGGAGTCTAGTCTATCTCACCAAGCTAGCTTATTATCTCCCCCAGCGCTCTCTTATCTGAATGGATGTGATGTCAGCCTCCTCTATCTATCTGTCTCTGTCTGTCTCCAGGCCAAGCGTGCAGTGTGTGCGTCTGTGTGTGGGCAAGCTTGCATGTGTGTGTGCCAAGTTTGAGAGTCCTTATGCAGGATGATGTGCAGGATTTCCCCTGACAAACCTGCGTCTCACCTGCCTCCTTGTTGTTTATCTAACTTTCTGACTGTTTCTCTGTCTTGTCTTTGTGGTTTTTTTCTTCCCATCCGTCCATCTCTTTATCTATCTGTCTCATACAGTCTGCTAATTCACTGTCAAGCTCAACCATCATTATCTGTCAGGTGCTAAAACAAATATATAAACTGAAAGGTACTTCATTTTTATGGCACCACATAAATTCTCAATCAAGACACATATTTCAGTCTCTGACAAAGTGGAAGGAAATCATGTTTGATAGGTTGTGTAATTTCCTGTGGTGTTTCCCTCGAACTCGTGCTCACACCAATGCTACTCTTAATTATTCTAGTTAATGTGTTTTTACTTACCAGTTACATTCATTAACCTCAATTAGCCTCAGAAAGTGGCAAAGAACCACTGCTGGAACTTATTCCTCACGACATGGAAGTGTTTTCTACATTTGTGTGTGTGTGTGTGTGCAGCAGTAATGGAATGATAATTGGAGCTGGGAATAATTAATCAGTCATTACTGTGTACAATCAGAATAAATGTGTTGTTAACATGGATGTGACACTCTGAGTGCACAAGCACGCATATACAGCGAGTACATGCACATACACACACAAAGAGACACACACCTACACACGATACATGTGGCTAGGGAGAGTCTCTGTCGGTGTCTTATTCAGCAGGGAGATGTAGTTGGACAAATGAGTGATTAGAGACTGGTGTGTATGTCTGTCTGTTTATTAGCTCCCTCGTTAAAACGATAATTTCACCAAAGTAAAAACGCATTTAATTCATTGTGTGTGTACATCGTTATTATCGTAACAATGAAAACAGCCACACATGACAATTTTATATGACAAAAAAAGTAATGTATGTATAATTGTACAGAACAAAATACAAAAAAACACTTTAAAATACAGACCAGTGCCAAGTTAAATAGCCATTCAACTGTTTTTACAAATGAACATCAGATCATCATACTGTGACTCTGGAGGAGCTTTGTGAAGTCTGAGAAAATGACCCTGATGATGTCACAGTGATGTCATCTCGGTTTGTGGCGTGGTATTTTTTACAGAAGGCCTGTGATACAAACTGCAAGTGTGGAGTTTCAAAAATGTGTGCATTTACCACGCAGAGATGGTCTAACAAAAAAAATACTATTCAGTTGCATTATGGGAAATGCAGGATCCAGACATTTTGGAGCTCAACCTGTACTGGGAACTAAAAGTCAGAATGTGGCCTCTGCTGCATCAATTTTGATCATTCCTTTTTGAATCTGTCTCTTGTATGTCCCCAACTATGGCTTGGCTGGGCACAATGAGTTCTTGAAGTCTCTGCTGGTTGCCAGGTAATCTCTCAGTGACAACATGATTCACTGGCCAAGACAGTCACTGTGTCCGCACCACTTTGGTTTTTGTACTGATTAAACAAGCTGTAACCAGTGAGCTTTAGAGGTGCTGGCCGGTGGATTTTGTTACCTTTGGACAGACCCAGGCTAGCTGCCCCCCCTCCACCCCCCCACCCCGTTTCCAGTCTTTATGCTAAACTAATCTAAGTGGCTGCTGGCTCAAGCTACATAATTAACGTACAGACAAGTATCAATCTTCTGACATCTAAATTCTGTTTCATCTAAATCTTCCCAAATCCCCCAAATGTTAAACTATTCCTTTAACAGATTTTCATTTACCAGGGCAGGGAGGATCTACTGAAAGAGGGTATCAAGTTGCATTATGGGAAACATGAGATGCAGCATTTTTAGAGCTTGACTCTTGACTAGGGACTAAAAGTCAGGATATCTCAGCCGCTGCTGCTTCAATTTTAACTGTTCTTTTTAAAATGTGTCTCTTGTGTCTCACTCCCCACCACCATTGTCTAGACACCAAATGAAGGAATATGTAAGACTCCCATAGAGTTCCAGGGATTGTAGAGTCTATACCAAGTTGTTTTTTACTTTAAGTTGTTTTTTCTTTTGTCTTCTATCTGTACAACAGTATAGCTGATGTGGGTGCACTGCAGGTAAAAGGGGGAAATATGGAGAGATATATTATATACAGTGTGAAGTTTTTTAATATCTTATGTTTAGATGAGGAGAAAGAGAAGCTACTGAAATAATTATGTTAAGGATGATAATAAGAAAACAGGTCCTGAATTTACTACAGGTAAGCTAAAGAAACAATCCAGCTACAGAACTCCATCAACTCCACCGCCACCAATAAACTGGCTGTGATGTGATGTTCTTGCTCACCTCACCTCTGCAATGCGTCCATGTTGAACAGAAGCAGAAACCTATCCTAAATACAGTGCGCCACTGTGCCATCCCATCATGTGAGAGGATCGCCATGGTTACAGTGGATGGACTGGATGGCAGGTTAAATGTGTGAGACCCCCTCCAACGCACATACTGCACACCTCCTCGTTCTCCCCCCTCCTCCTCTTCTAACCCTTTCCTCCCCCACTGCTCTGATTGGCCTGGTTTAAACTGCTGGATGCATCCTAAAGAGGAGGGAAGTCCCAAAGGGCCGGCAGATAATGAATGCCCTCTATCTATCCTGGAGAGCGAGTGCCACAGAGAGAGACAGGCAGAAAGAGAGAGAGAGAGAGAGGCTATACATCTTTCTCCTTCCTTTCTGCTCAATCTCTGTCTCTCTACCCCTTCCCCCATCACCGCCCTCTCTATTTCTTGCATACCCACACACATTCACATACATAGGAGGCTGAACTCACTGACCGTCTGCTGCACTGGCCCTGACATCCATCCATATATCCAGACTGTGACCTTCAGATGGTTCAAAGCCCCAGCCGCTCAGCACCTCCACCAGGCGTGCAGCAGGGGAACGGGGCGCAGGGGAGATCGGGAATGGCAGGTGTCATCTCCACTCACGATCAATAGATATTTTAATCATACACCAATCATATACGGTAAGAAAGGAAGGAGGTTGGTGGGAGTGGTTGAATCAGGGATGGAAGTGAGGGGCACCTGCTAAGTCCCCGGTTTGATTCTGGCCAGAGACGTTTGTTGCACGTCATACGTCTCTCCCCTTGTTTCCTGTTTGCCTCTCTGTCATCTGTTCAATAAAGGCAGTAATGCCCAAAAATGGTCTAAAAAATGATAGAAGTGAAAACTTAAATGGAAATTATTGTGTTTTCCAACCGAGATCTTCTTCTCATTCATTCTGTCATGCTAACTTGGCACTCGTCACCTCCAGCGCAGAGCTTTGGGAAACACAACTCCAGCAAAACAACGTTAATTGGGGCAAGCAGTGCAAGTCTCTCAAAGATTTATGAATAAATTCCAGTTTTACATTAATCTGCATTACATTAGTCTGACTGCAAGTAAACACAGAAATTAGCCCCTTAGATTTGCTATTGTAAATGCATAGGGATCTACTTCCAGGGCAACTTGCTGGCTAACCAAGCTAGCTGCATGCTGGTTTGTTTACATGTGAGTACAATGTAAATGAACCTTCACACACAGCCTAAGTACAATGGCTGGTTATCCAGTGGACTATCATGAGGACGATTGTGACTCATCTCACGACCATATTTATTTGAACGAGAGTAGACAGACGAGGAGTTAAATCAAATGGAAGAGGAAAATGGAGGCAGAAAAGGCAGAAACAGGACCTTCCTGAGAGACAACGTAACCCAGGAAACTTTTGTTGTTGTTATTATGATCCATGTCTCAGAATGGCCACAATTATGAGAATAAGACCCAGGTTAAAAAAATACAAAAAGGTGGTTGTGAGTATTGTTAATACACATTTTTTTAAAACCACCATCCAAAAAAATATGACAGAAAACACAGAAACCTTGCACACTGAGTCAGATGTGTTTTTTTTATGCCTTGTAGAAATTTGCATCACAAAACAAAATGCCACCCTCAAGCAGCCGCAATTCTCTCACAGGTGAGGAGAAAAGAAATTCTCACAAACAGGGAGAATTTCACAAGCTGTTACTGGTGCTGCGGAATCGCTTCAAGATCTACTTTATGATGTCAGGAGCGCAGCCTGATACTTAACTAAAAATGCTGGAAGCAGACATCAAGACAGCTGGCAGTATGGTAGACACACACACACACACACACACACACACACACACACACACAACTACACTGCATGTCGCTTCAGGGAAACATTTTTTTAAAAAATGCTCATGTCTCTCCTCCAGCTGAAGTTCATTCATAAATACAGAGTTCAACTCTTTTCAGGCCCCAAGGGTCCAGGCCCCCCACCTGGCTGCTGTAAAAGTCAAGGGGCTTTATAGGTTATAAGATCTTATCAATGCCAGATATTTATATTGATATATTCCCATTAGTATGTCTACAAACAGCACAAAGAGGATACATGAACTAGGCAACCCTCCACCATGTAAGGTTTGTCCCCAGATGGGTCTCCTTAAGCCACACTGTGCTAAGCCATGCAGTGATGACATGCGTTTCCACTACAGCCTCCGGTCCAACCCGTGACGGTCTCCTCCAAGCGGTGTCGGCGGCTAAACCCGTGTGTCTGCGCTGGAGGCTGGAGAGAAAGATCTTTTTTTTTTAAACCTTAAGTCTAAGTCATTAATGTACAGGGACACAGGAGTAATCTCCATCGCTTGTTTGTGGCTAATGGGCACAAAAGGCACAGTCAAATTTGCACAAATTCAGCTACAGAGATAAACAATGCTCCATTTTCTAGCCTCCAGGGAAAATCTCATCGCTCTGCTTCACATTCTGCCCCCACTCTGCACCACTCTCATGCCCTGGTGCACAACCTTCATCCAGGTGAAGTTTGCTGACTCATTTTTTTTTTTTTACAAACCAGACTCTGGACAACTATACAGGAATGACTGGAAGCACTATGCTTTAATTGGCATAGATTTGGGTATGGAAGGTAACGATATGTCCCTACCAATGTCAAGGCCTTGTGACACAGCTGTCCCCACGAATATTTTTAAGGATTGCAAAAGATCTTGTCATTTTAAGTCCAGGCAGGGTAAACCACTAAGGTATGGCTCTGCAGAGTTACCAGGTTTGTGTGTTTTCTGTAAAATAAGGGCTATTTTGATAGTGTGTGAAAGACTGTGGGATTCCTGACCTGATGATCTGGCAACCCTCAGGCTGAACTAAGTATTGTCAGTATAGCACTGACAGTAGCGTTTTCTGAGATGTTTGTGTATGTGTGCATATGACATAAAAAATCAAGTGCACATAGACACACAGCTGTGGATATTGGTTGTTTGACAAAAAAACACCCCTACCAATGTTAAAAGCTTCTCCCTTGTTTGCTTTCACTTTCCTCAGTCAGATGATTCAAACTGGTAACCGTCACACATCTTAATCCTCCTTTAAGGAACAAACACAAAAATAAGAACAGAATTTACCAAAAGACTCGGAGCAAGTGCCAACTCCCGTTTCAGTATGGATGACCAATTGGTAAAAAAGTGAGGTATGACGATAAATCAACTTTGAAATATAATAATGATGACAAATGACTTCTTTGAGGAAAAGAGATATGGCTGACCTGTCTTTCCACTTTGTGCATGGCGGAGCAGGAAACTAGGGAGGGCTGGAAATGTGTAGGAGCAGTACTCCTGGTAAAAGCTATAAAATAAAGTACTTAGATGGATAGTTAGGGCAGGTAGTGTATGTGCCCTGTGAGTGTGTGTGCATGTGTGTGTGTGTGAGTGATTGCATGTGGGGTATAGACTGAACAACTTGATGAAGCGGTAAATTTCACTTCTCCTTCTTGCCTGTATGTTTCCCCCAGCAATCGCCCCATCCGAAGCACACACACAAAAGCACACAAACACACACTCGTTGTCATACCTTACTAGCCGCTCTGCTCTAGCTTGACCCTCCTTCACACTTGAACTGCTCTGCTGTGGAGAAAGAACCTACAGCACTCATTCAAACATACACAAACACACACACCGACAAACACACACCACAGCCCTCAAACAAACGTACCCAGCAGTGTGCTCGTGTCGTTTACTCAGAGAAGAAAAATCTGTGATGCATCTCTGTGTCTGCGGCTTTGATGCCCTCAGACACACTTGAGGTTTGCCCATATCTTCGTCTGTCACTCACTTTGACACCCTCAAACACAGAGACAAGAACAGGAGGAGAGATAGTGAGAGCAAAGAGATTAATAAAGAACAAATGTACCGTATTGGAACAGCGAGAAGATGGACTGAAGGGAGCCAGAAGGATGTGAGGGGAGATAGGGGGAAATAAACGGCGACGTGCGGGAAGATGGAGAGCAGGGATATAAAGAAGCGGAGGAGAAGAAAGTGAAAGTGAGAGGAAAAAGAGAAAAGGAGGGGGAGGGAGAGTGAGAGGAGTAGAAAGAGCGAGCTGATGTTTGCTGACAAGGGCAGAAGCGAGGCCTCCTCTGAGAGCAGCCTGATGCAGAAACAAATGAGGCGACAGGAGGGAGCAGACAGCTCCGTCACACACTCTGATGTGCGTGTGTGTGCGTGTGTGAGATTGTGTGTGTGTCTTTTCATAAGTGTGAAAACCCCCAGAGTGGTTGTCACTGTTTCTGACACTCAACCAAAGGAAAACATCCACCTTCAAGAAAGCCACAACAACAGTAATGCTCATAGGTGCATTTAGCAAGGACATACAGGACAGAGGATAAAGAGAGGAGAGGACTGAAGAGAGGAGAAGAGAGAAGAGGAGAGGAAAGAAGAAAGGACTGAGGAGAGGAGAAGAGAGAAAAATGAGGAGAGAAAAGGAGAGGAGAGGAGAAGGGAAGAGAGGACTGATGACAGTAGAAGAGAGGAGATGAGAGGACTGAGAAGAGGAGAGGACTGAAGAGAGGAGAAGAGAGAAGAGGAGAGGAAAGAAGAGAGGACTGAAGAGAGGAGAAGAGAGAAGAGGAGAGGAAAAAAGAGAGGAGAGGAGAGGAAAAAAGAAAGTGCAAAGAGGATTTTTGTGCTGCTGGTAAAGAGGACGTTAGTGGGGCACAGGGGAGAGTTGGCAGCACATGGCACACGAGCCGCTCAGTCAGGTTGTGATAACACACACAAACACACACTGTCACACACACAGACCCCCTCCCCTGGCTGACAGAGTGGTATAAACTACCAGCATGTGTCTGCTGTGCTGGGCTTCTGAGGAGGCAGTTAGCAGAGTAATGGGCGCTGAGTCGCTCACGCAGCTTGTTACAGGACAGGCAGAGATATGAAGAGACAACTAGAGAAGGTAGCTGGAGAGAGAGAGCGAGAAAACAAGTGACATAACTATGTACTTATTAAGGATTTGAGTCTAAGTACAGTGCCCGAGAAATTACCACATTTTCATACTTCAGTACATTTCAATTCTACAGTGGCCCTGAAAACTCAACGCACTGCAACTTAAGAACCTGCAAAGCAAAACATGCACGCAAAAAGACGAAACACAAGCAAAGCAAAAAACATCTTCACGCATTTGGCAATACATGCACAGCATTTAGAAAAAACACTGCAAAAACAGAAAACACAACCAAATCCAGCTTTCGTTTTGTGTATTTGCACGAGTTTTCTAAGCTGAGGCGCGTTGAGCTCTCAGGGCCACGGTACAAACCGATATAGTATATACACACACATACAGTACACATACTGTATATTAGTGACATATTGGTAGCACGGAAACTGTCTTTTTGCCTCTCTGAATGAGGACAACAAACAAAAAGAGATTTGATAGTTTTCCAGCTGTACTCACTGTGCCCTCTCCTTCTTGTTCCTCAATTTGCAGTTGGGTGTAGAATAAAACTTGTGTTGATTAGCTTTGTTCTACCTGACAGGGACCTGCAGGTTTGTGTGTGTGTCAATGGGTGTGAGTGCGCTCCAAATCCTGTCTTGACTCACACGCACACACACACACACACATACACACACACACACAATAAAGAAGAAGAAGACAAAGCGCCTTGAAATTAGCAGTGGGAAGAAGGATTAAAATCAATGGTACTTGTACACTGTATGAGTGTGTGCCTGTGCGTACTATAGGGACATGAAGGCTCATGGTGCTGCTGTTCACAGCCCTAATATGCATAGGCACCTCACTACTCCTGCTGGGGAAGATTAATACTTTAGCCTTTAGTGGTGGCTGCCGGCTGCCTTTTCCTCACTGTCTGCTGCTTCCACTTCCATTTTTCTTCTCTCATTCTTCTTCTTTTGTCTGTTTTGGCATCCCACCACATCTCCATGAGCACTGACTGACTCCAGCTCCCCGTCCTGCTATCTTCCTCTTCTGCTGCTGCAGTACCTCAGCAACTACAAACTCTCTGTCTTCTTCTTTTTCTACAGCATCATTAGCAAAGTCATCACCAGCTTCTTCTTTCTTTCTTCTTCTCCTCCCGCTGCTTTTTTTTAAATCATATTACTAAACTCTTAATTTTAGCCTGTAAACTTTTCTGTTATTATTCCCTCCACTTTCTCCTTCCTTTTCACTCTCCCTGCCTTCCTACATCTTTCCATACATTAGTGTGTCCCCGGTGTCTAGTGTTTCAGCTGAATGAGTGATCAGTCTTCAGTGCTGCATAGCTCCATTCAAGGCTGCCATCAGTGTGACAATTAGGCCGGTAAATAAAGATAATGTGAGCCATCCGGGGTCCTTAACTGCTGCACTGCAATTAACAGAGCTGATTGGTGGGCAAAGCTTCTACAAGGATGGTGGGAAATTAGTGAGACAGATAGAGTATTGGGGTAGCCACTTCATTTTGAAAGGAGTGGAACTACCCTTAACAGAAATATGTTTTGTCGAGTAAAATGTTACTTATATAAAGTATAGTGATTTGTATATTCTTTCGGTGATTAGCCAAAGCCCATGACCATCGATCAGTAAATTAAGAAGTTCACCTGTGGGCTCAGCTCCCTCTTCACCATGACTGTCCAGTTACTTTGTGTTTTGTAATTGTGTAAAATTAAACATTGTTTTGTTCCTTTGAGTCAGTCTAAGTACAAAGTTTCATTACGCCACCTGATCTGCACGAACAAAACCTCAGCTGCGCCACACACTCCACCCACGCGGCTCAAAAGGTTTTATTTGGAGCTATGAAATAATCAAACGAAAATTCATCGCATTATGACTGCCTCGCACCACCTTGCCTGCAAATGGTTTCGTTTGGCTATGACTTTAATTCACAAATACATTAAATTAATGATTATTAATTAAGACAGAGAGAAGACAAATTGTTTTTAGTGTGTGTGTTTACTGATGCTTGCCTTATGCCTTATGTAATCACCAGCTGGAGGTCATTTCATTACTACTACTGTACATCCCTGGATACATTAGAAAAGATGGACAGACAGAGACAAAACTTGTGCTGGCAGCGATAGAGTGAAAGCAAAGTGACTGAGCAGGAGTAAGAGAGAGGAAGGTGGAGCAAAGCAAAAAAGGATCATGAGGTATTACACATTTGGCAGAGTGTTGGTGTGCAGCTGAGGAGTGTTTGCCCGATGCCAACTCTCAGGGTAAGTCCGCTGGGCAATGCCAAGACTTCCCACTGTGGCTTCTGTTTCACAACACCTGTCCCACAGCAGCACTTGAGGAATCTGCCTGGCATCACAACACAAAGACACAGAGGGAGAGGTCCCATCTGCAAACCTGGCAACACATCTGAGAGGGAAGAGAGGCTGACAAATAAACTGAGAATCAAACGTTACACTTCTCTGTGTTTCTCAATCTGAATATCTTAATCTTAATGGATCCGCCGCCATCAGGGAAATTTCAATTTAGGTGAATTTAGACTTAGAATTTGCACTGCTGACCAAAAGCAAGCCATCTTGACAGTGCTGATCTTTGGGGGGAGCAGAGTCCAAAATGGAGGTAGCTAAAGTAGATTATTAGCTGTGTTCACTTGTGTGGACCATTCGCTGTTATCTTTTATTTAAAGACAGGCAGACACTGTGCAGATTAAGTCAGATTTTTACCCCACATTTTGTTGCCCACGACAAACTGAATTTCTGCCAGACTGATTGTTTTTTGACATTAAGTTTGAGGGGGGTCATGACGCCTGATTAATTGCCTGAACAATCAACATTCTGGCTCACGGACGATCAAATGGATTTCTGGCAGGTCAGACATGTGGGTCGGCTATCTTGCAGTCTGAGCAGTTCCACGGCCCTACATGGCTGCTGTCAAAAGATCTGTTATAAACCATAGTGAGCTGAGAAAACGCAACTTGGCTGCAGAACAGGCAGACCACATTGTCTGCATATTTCAGCTCGGGGTCCATATTTTTCCCTTTTCCTTCTTACTTCCCATTCCTAGTAAGAATTGCACAAAGTAACGCTGTGTTTTTGTCTACATTGTTGATTGTTGTTCACTGGAACTGTCAATGGACAAAAGCGACCAGACCTTCCGTGTGAGAACCCGTGTTGTGACCGATCAATTGATACGTACATTGTGAGCATTAAAGATGCCGGTTCTGGTCAATGTACAAGATTAATAAAAATGCACAGCGTCTGCCCAGTTTAACCTCTGTTATAAACATCTCCACAAAAGAGACATGGTTTGCAGACAGTTATGAAACAGAAGTCAATGGTACAATACTACATCTTTTGAGTAAACTCGGTGAACTTACTGTCCCGTTAGCAAGCGAGCTAGAGCTTTTTTCCCTCTTCAATAACTTTTTGAAGTAAAAGATGTACAACACTGAGAATAAAATGCCAGGAATTTGTAAATGGCACAGTACAGAGAAAGAAACTCAGGGAGCTATTGTGATTGACTAGCACTAGCACATTCCCGGCTGGCTAGCATGTTAGCGGTGAGCTCACCAACTACAGTAGTTTACCAGCTAGCCCTGCGAGTAGTCACTACATCACCGAGCTCCTCATATATTTGACCAAAATGCACTGAGAGAGCACTTAAAGGAACAATTTCTTCAAAATGAGAAATCATTCAATACTACTACTCAGCAAAGTTTCAGCCGACACTCCACTGAAGTTTATTTTGCTCCATATTAGGCTTTTCCCAAACAGCTAATATGATGATTGTTTGCATACTGTATGAAATGACAACATTTCTCTAGACCCAGTTCTATGTAAACAACAATTTTTGGGTATTACATTTTAACTTGTATAGTATGGCAACTAGCCAGTAGAAGAGGTTGAAGGCAAACACAGGCTGACACAGAGTTCCCATCTCTTACTAACTCCGTCTTCCTGATTCTACAGCTGAGACACAGTTCCTCTCTGTCTGTCAGGTCTGTTGCAGCAGAGGACCGGGACACCAGCGAGGTGGAGACAAGAGAAATCAATACGGAGTTAAATTGAAGAATCTGTGCCCATTACTTTCCCTGTTTCACTTCTTTCTCCCTGTGAGCCTGTGACAGGACTGTAGCAGCGGCGGGCTGCAGTCTGTCCCATTCACATCCACTCATTTACAGAGCGGCTGATTGTGTTTGCACATGGAGCACACATGCACACCCTCGAGGCAAAGAAAAGAACTGAGGATGTGGACTCTTTCTACTTCTCTTTTATATCTACAGAGAGGTGACAAATTATAGGAAAAACCTGAATGCTTGACCCCTACAATGAGGGGATCTGGTGGCTCTGTTATGCTGTGGGAGGTATTTTGCTGGCCTGGTTTGGGTCCACTTGTCCCCTTAGAGGGAAGGGTCACTGCAAATCAACACAAAGTTGTTCTGAGTGATCACCTTTATCCTGTGATGAAACGTTTCTATCCTGATGGGAGTGGTCTCTTCCAGGATGACAATGCCCCCATCCACAGGGCACGAGGGGTCACTGAATGGTTTGATGAGGATGAAAATGATGTGAATCATATGCTATGGCCTTCACAGTCACCAGATCTCAACCCAATTAAACACCTATGGGAGATTTTGGACCGACGTGTTAGA
>NTHP01000199.1:23864-36325 GCA_003416845.1 Oplegnathus fasciatus | reverse complement strand
AGCGCTCTCCACCACCATCATCAAAACACCAAATGAGGGAATATCTTTTGGAAGAATGGTGTTCATCCCTCCAGCAGAGTTCAGAGACTTGGAGAATCAATGCCAAGGAGCATTCAAGCTGTTCTGGAGGCTCGTTGTGGCCCAACACCTTACTGAGACACTTTATGTTGGTTTTTCCGTTAATTTGTTACCGTCTATAGTTCTAGTCAAGTCAATTTTATATTTTATATTCTATATTTTACATATAATACAATATCACAAATCACAATTTGCCTCAAGGGCTTTTACAATCTGCACAGCATACGACACCCACTGTCCTTAGACCCTCGAACCGGATAAGGAAAACTCCCCAAAAAAACCCTTTAACAGGGAAAAAAATGGAAGAAACCTCGGGAAGAGCAACAGAGGAGGAATCCCTCTCCCAGGATGGACAGACATGCAATAGATGTCGAGTGTACAGAATAAATCAATAACAAAAATCACAGTGTATAAAAGTTTGATGACAAAAATTTAGACTGTAGAACAAAAGTGAAGAGGATGGATCCAGGAGGACATTGGGCAACTTCTGGGGTTGCCCGAATAGTTAGGACCTGAGCCACATCACCTCCTCTCCACCATGGAGACCTGAAAAGAGGACACAGAAGAGGGCAGCAGCATTCACACAGATAGAGACATGATAACATGCTAACTACAGACAGAGGGGGACAAAAGGAGAGGCTGAATCTCCTGGGGGACGATGATCCATGTCTGAAAGAGGCACTGACAGCCTGGAGAGAGAGAGGGGGGGTCCATAGCTTGGTGGCTTGCGGGAAACGAACAAAAACAGCAGAGGGTTAGAGGAATGCAATGGTTAACAAAAAATGTACAGTTTGTTAGTTGATTTCTTGTTGACGAGACAAGTTCTATTCTTTGTCTGACATGGCTTAAGTCTTCTAAAAGTAAACAGGGATCATTCTTCCAGCTCAGCTACAAGTACAACCCTTCTTAATTTAATCTTTTCTTTTGGGGGTGGAGAGTGCCAATTGGTGTTTAGTCATTTCCAGACAGGTATAGGCCTATGCAAAAGTCGATTTGTGATTGAAAACTTTCATGACAATATCTCAATTTTCAGCACTTTTGATGCCAAGTTAAAGCACATATTCAACGCACCAGTGTCTCCCTGTGCAACTGCTCCTTGACTTTATGTCTCTGGTCCGTCTGTCCAGCCTGCTCCATCCCCAGTCCACAGGCCCATTACTCATTTCACACCAAGCAACGGAGCAGAACAATTCAGGATCACATCTATTTCAATCTGAAATAATCACCCTCGTGAAATCTAATAAATTATGCAGCACTCAATAGCTCGGCACCAGCCCCTTCTGTATTAGCACCAAGCTAATGATGCCAGCACATTATTCTCAAAGTCACTGCGGAACAACTTTATGCACTTCCTGTTCACAGGACGGTTGGTGGGTTTAACAGACAGATAAAAGACAAACGTTTTTGCAAAACTTTCAGATTGCAATGAAATTCTGTACCTAATGACTTTGGTGATCCTCTGACGTTTCCTCTTGCGTCACCTGCAGGTTGAAATTTGTGCTTCAGAGTGAAATGTCTTGACAACTGTTGGATAGACTACCATGCAATTTGGTGAAAATATTCATTATTCAAATATTTGTTTTGAATTTTCATATAAAAAATTGCTGGAAAAAAACTGGACACTGTAAAATGTGGATTGACCAGTTTCGAAAATAAAGCAGCAGGAGGTTGCCATCTTATAAAACTGTCTGGTTGATCCAAGAGTGGTATGCTTTAGCTGTTTGAGTTTGAGGTGTGCCATTACATCCTACAGCCAGTGTTATGAGAATGAGTCGATAAACGAGTAGTGTAGAGGAGGCTGCAGCTTTGTTAGTGGTGATCTTTATGTCCTCGAGGACCACCACCAATCCAAAAATCCCCCAAGTGTGCAGGACCAAACCATCTGGCTATGGGAGCCCAGATCACGCTAGCATCTTCATCATCTCAATTTTCATCTGCTCCTGATAAAGGTCTTGCTAATTTGCTGCTGGTCAGATGGAACCTATGTAGTACTCAACTGTATACTGCAGTTGCCCGTGCCTGATTCATATTGATGAGCAATGAACCAGACCAGTTGTTAACTACAGATACTTGTGAGCCTAGATCAGCTTAACGTGGTCTATCGCTGCGTTCACACATACAGATACAAAGAAGTAGGACATCTCTGGCCTTTCATGAAGCTGTAGCTCTGTGGGTCTGTTGCATGTAATTTACATACTCTACTCCAACTAGTTGTTTTCTGACGTAACCGCTGTACTACACATGAGGCAGATGTTCATTTCCTGTTGCCCAGTACAGAATAGCTTTGTTCGTGGGGGTTTTTTTTACCCTGAGGGACGTGTTGTTGAAACTTTTAATATAACAATAAAGGGTTAGACTTGGGAATGACAAAACTTCCCTCTACAGAGAGGTCCTTCACACAGGTCACACCTTTTCTAACCCACATTGGAATGCCGAGTCAGTGAGGGAGGCAGGGAACAGAGCATCACCCATGGTGAAGACATTCATGAGATCTGTGAACTTTGAAAATTTGACCTGGTGATGGCACTATATGGAAAGTCAGAGCATCAACAGTCTGTCCCATACTTTGGTTTTTGACCAAATACCTTAAAAATGAACGACATTCCCATCAGCCTCAGGTTTACTTGTTGTTTAATGCACGTTGGATTGATGAAAACAGTGGTGATATTTAAACTGTACAGAAATAACAGTACCACACATATTATAAATACTGCATGGCTAAATGTACATTTAGTTCTAGTTCATTTTTCATGTTTGCTCAGTCAACACTACATATGATATGAAATCTCACAAGTGACTTCACGTTTACCTTTCTTCTTCATCAATAAACTCTGTAATACTGCCACACACACTTAAACGCTCACAACATGATAAACCCTTCTAATAGGGGTCGCCAAAGACCTTTATTCTGACAATACCCTCTGGCCAATTATTATGTCTACTTCACCATGACGGCTAAAGATCAAAAGTAAAGTTTGGTTTTCTTTACAAAGAGCATCACAACCGCACAGACTCAGCTACAGGTACAGACACAGATAAAAACTCTGTTTAATGTCAGTTTTATTTTGGATTCTTCAGATGTTTGACAGCAGTTTTTAGAAAGAACTTCATCGACTTTCCTTTAAAAGCCCACCTCAGTAACATCTGTCTGTAAAACATATCTCTGAATGACTAATCTGCTTCATTCTCATTCTGATCTGACCTGATGATCCAATAAAATAAAAATTTATAGGATGATAATGTACTGTATACTGTAATAATAGCCAGTCAAGTATCTCATTAAACTTAATTTCTGAAACTTTACATCAGGAACCAAAACAGGTCACAGGCCTATAGCTGGCGGTGGGTCCCTCGCTGTCATGAAAACCAATATATTTTAATGAGCCTGAGACCTGGGGCCAGACAATAATTTTCTTATTTGGGTCACGGGCTGAAAAGTTGAATAACCTCAGCTGTAAAATACATGGTATTTAATGGTATACTTATAGCCTACAGTCTCCACTTATCACCTTGTGGACAAAGAAGGGGGGCCTGGGTGTGGGGTTGAATTGTACAGACTGGGGGTCACGCAGTGTAAAGAGGCCAGTGGAGATACGGTCAGTGATGAGTGTGGTCTATTTAAAGGCCCTCAGGGTTGGACACTATCTTTAATTCCTCAACCACCGGTTGGGCTGTTATCTGCTTTGCACACCACTGGGTGACTGCAGGTCACATACACAAAGACAAGAGTCAAGATGCCATATATGAACATGGCATAGGTGAATTAGTTAGTTTGTTCATGTGAGTTCATTTCCTTCAGCATTTCTCTGACTGCAAGGTCGTCTTCCCCACCTCAGCTCTATCACCCCTGTGGCCACCTCACTATAAACCACTAAGCAGAGAAAAACTGCTCTCTTTAGATAAACAAACGTCTACATAATCTACATATAGCTCCCTGCCCTTTGTCTTCAACGAAGTGTTTAACAAGTGTGTTTTGGCATGGAGCGGCGTTGTAAACCAAACAGTGAGGCAAAGTGAGTCATTCCAAGGCCTTTCTGAGCCATTATTTACTGTGCCTCTGTGTTTGGTACTATAGATCAGAGCAAACCAGCTGTTTTGGTTTGCAATATTTCACATGATTTGTAAAGCGCCCTCTGAAGCAATTACAGTAAAATCATCTGCATGTCTTCGAGGTACAATGAGTAGTTTGTCTTCACTTTATCTCTGTGTACAGTTAAATTTGTGTGCAGATCAGTAACAAGGTAGCAAGGAGAGGAAGGGCCTGCACACGCGTGTGAGTGTGTGTGTGTGTGTGTGTGTGTTTGCAATGACAGGGAAATGAACCAGAAGAGACTGAGTAGTCTGAGGGAAAAAGTGAGTAGCTGGTGTCTAATCTTGGAAACACTTAAAGAGTCAGGCCATTTGGCTGTGGTCCAGATCACTCCCTCATCAGACCCACTCTCTTCCTCTCTCTATTTGCTTTCTGTAAATTTGTGAAAGAGTGCTTCGTAACTTTCCATTGCATCTGTTTGCGTTCACAGCTGAAGAGAAGTTCAGCATCTCCAGTGAGACAAGCATGTCTCTGGTGGATGAAACAGGAGCAGAGGTAGATGAAGAGGACTTCAAAGAGAAGTCAGATATCATCTGACTGCTATTTAGAGAATGTAAGGGATATACACTCAGTGTACACCTGGCTAAAACTAATGCAGTACATATAATAGTAATACAATAAATAGATACATAAATCATACCTTCATTAAGGTTCAGTTTTTATTGAAACTGTTTTAGAGAGGTGGTAATTCAACTTGTAATAATATTTTCATTTTGGAGCTCCAGTTGAAATGTTTATGTGCCAGAGAATCTATTTGCAAAAGTTACAATTCTCATGGTCACATTATTTACCAAGTTCACAGTCTGCTCCTTCTGTGTGTTATTTGTCCATTGATGGTTAAGCCCTTTGCTCTGAATTAGCAAGGATGACTTTATATTTTTCGCCCCCAAAAATTCAGTTCATATACAGGCCAGCAGGCATGAACACATGAATCCATTAATGGCCATAACATCAGAAACTAAACCATACTATAGTGTTGCGCTGCCAGCTCTAATCTGTTCATGTTCATTTCCGCCTGCAGTCACAAGGTGATTCGCAAGATGGCGAGCTTTATATCACTGTTAGAAACCACTGAGTGGTCTGTGGGAGACTGCCGAGCGACAACAAGGAAGTTAGATACAGGAATGGACACAGGTTTGTCTCGCAGATATGACTCTGCTTTGACACGGTATCTATTTGTCTGATATGGTCATCCCTCTGTATGATTTCCCTGTGCGTGTTCACAATTGTAACACACTAAAAATGGCTTTGCAAAAATATAAGAGAACATGTTAAGGCTCACATATATATTAATACTCACCTCAGGAGCTCAGAATGTGTCGGAGGTTGTCAGCAAATAGTTTAATTGCACCATTATCACATTCAACAGACAATAAATACACTGAGGGAAGATAGAGGGATGAGTGTTTTATTCATTCATTATTCCCTCTGTAGTTAGCAGCCTACCTACAGTAACCACAGCAATTCAATTTCATACTAAAAACCCACAGAGAAATTCAGTGCGTGAGATTAAAATTTCAGTGTTGACAGCTGTGCATTGTATTTCATTGCACATACAATGGAGGGGTCAGCCATGTACAGTAAATTGAAACCCTGACTGCATCAGACGTAGCTGTAGGAATATTTTGGGAAGCGTGCAGCGCTGAGGCAGACACTGTTGAAGTCCTTTGAGATGCTGCAGCCTCGAAGAGCGGCTGGATTCTGTAATTGAGTTCAATTACAGAGTGAACCGAGGGGGTGTGAGGGAGGAGACAGGATATAATACAGTATGTACAGTACATCTGGGCCTACAGTGCTGCACACGGGCGAGTGTACAGTAGTCACCGTCATCGGTAGTGACAACTGTACAGTCTCCACCATCATGCATCTGACCTGCAGACTGCCGCCTAATAATTCTAAGACTGTCTAAACCAGAATAATGTTAATAGAAATATGAAATTAACTAATAATTACAATATTAGACTTTTTATTTTCCTAAATAATTTACGCGCCATGAAAACGGTTGTTATTATAAATATATACACATAGGTCATTTCAAGATCATGTAAGTAAAATAATGGCATTCAAAAAGTTTTAAAATACATGCTGCTAAGATGCAACTGAAACCAACCTTACTTTAATTCCCCCTATTTAGCATTTATAAAGTGTATAAAGACTAAATAAATGGTTTATAACACACTGTAATGTAGTTGTGAGCAGATGTAAGGACATTTTTAAGTGTTAATTAATGCATTTGTCAACTATTATCACTTTTCCCACAAAGCATCTGTATCTGGTGTATTTAAGTCCAACGTTTACACGCTGTTTAATGTGCTGCAGCTGAGCAGCTAATTAGCTATCTTGCCTGCAAACTGACGTTAGCGGCGCACTTTTACCGCTGAATGTTCGTGTGGTCGCTCGTTCAACAAGCTAAGGCGCAGGACAAGTGTGTTCATGCTTGTAAGTCTATTACAGCCCACAACTTTCCTGCTAAAGTCTCCTTCTTATCTGTCTAATTAATGCAAAACTAGGGGGCATAGATCATAGATCTATTAATGAAGAAAAGAACAATAGAATCAATTACTATAAGAGAAATTACATGAATGTGTGAATATTCCCCAAAATATTGAGTCAATCTTTCAAGTGTCAAATGTGGCCAATAATGTGCCTAACATATGGCCAATATTTCAGTGCCGTAATGAAGACAAATTTAAGAGTAATGGAAACACTTGTTTCAGGTAGTATCAGGTAAAAAGCCCAAAACAATAAATGAGGCCACGAAATGATCAAAATACCAAACAAGCAAAAGTCGTCTATTTTCCTTTCTTGACCTTGGAATATTAAGATTACTTTGACAAAAAAAATCTTCACTCAAGGTCCACTTACTAGATTTCTCTGTGAGCTTCAAGCAGCACCTCACGACCTTCATAAGCGAATCGTGTTTGCTCAGCTGTCATGGAGAGTGAAGAAGAGGTCTTTATAAGTAAATAAATGCTTAATTAATAAATGTATTCAATGAAAGTAATACACACAGTAAATAAAGAATTGATCATTCATATTCATATAAAATATGTCTTCATATTTTATATGCTTACAATTGTGTTGTATTAACAATCATTCATTATGTGTTTATACAGATGCTTCACAGCAGGAGTTATAGTTGTTAACAAATACATTAATTAACTCTTACAAATGTCCTTTTTATCTTCTTATAACTGTCACTTATAGTGTGTTATAAATCATTTCTTAAGTGTTTATATTCTGCTTATAAATGCTAAATAGGGAAGTTAAGGCAAAACATTTCTAGAAAACTTTCCTACGGTTATATTCTAATTCAAGTCACAGTGACTGCTAATATGCACACCAGCAGCACACGTGCATATGCAGAAAAACACAAACTCGCACACATACACACACACACACACAGTGGTATATGTACACAATATGATGGAAATCACAGCGCAAGTAGTTTAAATCTGACACCGGCATAAATGAATATGAAGGGATGAAATAGGATTAGCCTCTTTGCTATTGATTAGCTGGCCATGTAATAATTAAAGCGGGCTGAGCCGCAGGGCTACTGCAGTGTATATGTGTGAGTGTGTGATGAATGCCAAGGTCCCCAAACTCAAGATCGTTCCACTCAGCACAATCACAGCCACCTCTCCTCCTGCCAGCACGACTACAGCGAAACCGCTGCATGGTCACGGAAGACAGGGTTTACTGTGTGAGAGAGGATGAGAGTGTGTTTGGCGCTGTGACCAAGTGAGCCTGGTATGAAAGTCTTTAGCCATTTTATTTTATACTTTTTTTAAATTTGGGTAATTTAAATGTGTAATTTAATGTCAAAATCAATATGAAATTTTCAGTTTATTTGCATACTGGCAATAAAAGCATGTGCATAGAGTCTGTTTCTGTCGAAGCCAACACACACATGTGTAGGCCTATATTAGTGCGACTGTGTGTGTGTGTGTGTTGTATGTACACCACTGAGCAGTTAGTCCTCTATCTCCCCGCAGCGTAATCTCTTGATTTGTGGGATTGACCCCTCTTAATTCAATGGAAGAGAATCGCTGTGACAGCAACACTGAATGGATTTTCAATGCACTGCACCTGCTCTAATAAGTTTAAGGATATCCTCCTCCTTCCTGCCGCACACAGAGAACGAGACAGAGAGGGGAGGGACAGATCACACACACAGATATTGTACAAACTGAATGAAGTCATCGGCCTGAATCAACCGATTGAGTTCCTCCATTCTGTCCTCTTACCTTCCCCAGTCCCTGTAATGTGTCTCTTCAGTCTGGTGGCTCTGATCAATGTCCTCTCTATCGGCTCTGTCTCTGTGGACTCATCCCAGGACGTCTTCATTAGGAGCCTGTTGCCAGATCTCACAGTCCCCGACAATAAAGCCTGTTAAACCTCTGATCCATCAGTCTGGTACCTGGCTGTCAAACAGCTAACATTTTATATTTAAGGAAGTTGGCTGACACTCTTATCCACGCTTGGAATGAGTGTCTCGCTCAGGAAGGACGCTTCAAGATGGCTGCTGATGTGTACATCTGCAAGTATGAAGATGAAACGTGTGATCTTTTGTTGGCCTTTTTTTCCTTTCACCTGGTTGTTGTCAGAGTCACTGGCTGCAGCCGAGGCTGAGGTGACCTGGAACACAAGCGACACTGTGCCCCTGCACCGCATGTGTTGTGTGACTGACCGTCTGGTGGTGAGTGTCTGCCGAGGCTGGGGGAGGTCAGGGAAAGTCCCACCTCTATACTGGACCAAACAGAGACGGGAAGAGGGGAGAGGAGGTGAAGGAGAAATGAAGGAGAGGAGAGAGCAGCCGGGTTAATGAGCGAGGTAGTGTGGATGATAGAGGGCGTGTAGACTTAGAGCATGCAGAGGCTGTACAGTACTGGACGAACTGAAATATACATTTAGTGAGCGATGGAAAGTGACTAAGTACATTTACTCAAGTACTGTACTTACGTACAATTTTGAGGTATTTGTACTTTACTTAACTATATTTCTTTGGGAACCATCTGACAGTTATAGTTACTGGTTACATTGCAGGTTGATTTAACATCATCAGCTTTTAAAATATGACGCATTGGTAAAGATGCAGTGTCTCGTGGCATCTCATCAAGTTTCAGATGTCCATGAGTTGTCAGCAGTTCCACCAAAGAGACTTTTCTCTGCTAAACTTCTCACATTTAAATAAGTCCCAAAGAGGTCAAATTATTTCACAAAAAGCAAAGATTAGAGACAAGTCCAAAAATGTGATTACAAACTTGTGTGGCAGAACTTATTTTTTCTTTTCCCCTCCCATTAATCATCTCACGACCCCTCAGATTTGTCTTATGGCCCTTTGGAGGGGCCCAACTCTTAACCAACAGTAAAATGCTGCTTACACATGAATCCATTAGTATTAACAATCTAATCATATAATAAACTGTATAGTAATATATCAGTTACAGAGGCCATTTTTCTGCACAACAAGTACTTGTACAAGTACATTTAGCTGATAATACATTTGTACTTTTGCTTGTAATGGAGTATTTACAGTATACATTGTTGTATTGGTACTTTTACATTAGTACAGGATCTGAATACTTCCTCCATCACCGAATTTAGTAGAAATGTATATTTGTGTATCACCAGAGGTGCATTAAGACTGCTCCGTACCTGTTTTAATATTCTTTATGTTAAAACTACAACGTACATTTTACTGAACTTAATTTAGAGATGACAATAACTTCCCAATCTTTATCAAGCTGAAATGTTTTCTTTTTTACCGCCCGTCCCCCACAGAAATGATATGCTTGAATATGATACATTTTATGTTAATGTAATGTTCCTTTGTAATTCTGTTGAAATTATTATATCAGTATGACGTTTTTAGATGGTTTTAATGAAAATAAAGTCACCAGTTGGGTAAATCCAAGTTGATACTGCTGATACTGAAGAAGACGATCAATGACCCCAAAAACTGTTGAATGATGAGTAAGTCTGATCTTTTGTGTGACTTTTTATTTTCATATGACCTTTAGTATAATTTATTTAAGTTATTCATCTTTTAAAAGCTTCCATGTTTATTTGTAAAATGTGTTTTTACTGAGTTTTACATTGTTCTTTCCCATAAAATACATTTTATTATTTTATTTCACTAAAATGGAGATGAATCTATGAAGATTGTTGAAAGTGCAATTTTGCTGTAAATTGACATCTCAACTGTTTGATAGAGGCTCATAACAACATTTTAATGTAGTTATTGCCCAAAGGAACGGAATGACAAAACTGTATTGATGCAAATACTTGCACTACTTTACAATACTTACATTACATATTTAGTTTTTCTTCCTTTATTTTTGGAGTTAGATTTCCAATGCCTTTTTGTCTCCAAGAACCACGAATTAGAGGGTGCTGTCATCTCTCTTTTTTATGGCAACATCTTGGGCACGACTGTACATGCTTTGATCTTTGCTCTTCTATTATATTTTACCTGTATAAACTGAAAAAACTTAATCTGTAAAATAAAAATAATTTATTTTACATCATGTTTATCTCTGTAGCTAAATTAATATCAGTGTGGTAGTTTACTGGTGTTTACAGTAGAACAGATTATATCAATCAGAGACAGACAGAAGGTTTCTACTTTAAAGCCTGTTTATCCGTTGTACATCTAGCTCTACGTTTCCTGAAGCCACAACAAGCTCAGCTAATTGTCTCCAGCTCCATTCTCCATTTACAATTCTATTGTGGAATAGCTGTTATCTGTCACCAAGATCAATGTAAAAGTAATAATACTTATCCCCAGTTAACAGTCAAGAAGTGTGTAGCAGCAGTAGCAGTGATACAAACAGCCTGCACAAATACATACTGCATTCACTGTCTCCTCTGAGTAATAGCCTTTTAATTACAAAGAACAGGGAGAAATCGTTGGCAATTTTCAGGGGGACAACTAATATCTCATACTGGGGTTGACGGACTGAGGAGAACACAGTAGCGAGAGCAGAGTGGGCCCTCTAGTGCTCAACGTGGAGAAGTACCTGAGTCTTTGTGAACTGCCCTGAACGGCTCCACACATCAAAGTGAAGGATGCCGAGACATCAAACGCAATCAGGACCAAGAGGAGAAGTCATCCTGTAAAGATGACTTTTTCTTCTTCTACATTACCTCTAAAAATATTGCTCCTCACTTTTAATACTGCAAATATTATCACTCCGCTCTACTGTACCAACAGCAAGCGCTCACTGCCCAATAAAGCAGATGGATGCCCAGGACGGATTCAGATTGTGATATTCATCAGGCCTAAACAGGATTATTTGTGGAGCATTACATCACTCAACTGTAAGCAATCCTTCACTTTAACACGGCACATTATCCACGCCATGTAATGCACATGAGTGCCTGCTTCTCATAAAGAAATATTGTAAAGTTTCCCCCGGCCTCCTCATCTCCTCTTTATACAGATAGAGCAATAACCTGAGTGGACTTCCAACTGTTACAATAAAGCTGTAGCAGTAAAGAGAGCTGTGTTTGATCCAGGACTGTGATGGTGTGATGGTGTGAGTGTGTGAGTGTGTGTGTGTGTGTGCGCGTGTGTGTGCGTGTGTGCGCGTGTGTGCGCGTGTGTGCGTGCGCGTGTGTGCGTGCGTGTGCGTGCGTGTAGTGGGGGAAAGTATTCAGATCCTTTATTGAATAAATAATTCATTACAAGTGAAAGTCCTACATTCAAAATGTTTTTTCAGGAAAACAATTGAAGTATTATCAGTCTTAAAGTCAGTGTTATATCATTTGTTATATTACTGGATTATTATTACTGATGTCTTAATATGTACGTAGTATTTTAAACATGCAATAACTGATTTTTTGGCCATTTGGCAGCAGTGAAAACAAGCTGCAAACTGTCACGGTGGATTGCAGGGTGGACCCAAACGCAGGACACAGAGGCAGGCAGATGCAGTTACAAGATTTATTGAAGCTTACTGGCAGGTTGACAGGCGGGTTGACACAGGAACACACGGAACCAGGAACATGGAAACACGGGAGCACAAGAAAGAACTGAAGCACATGCCACACTGGACGAAACACCGGGACGAACGCAACACAAGGCAACACAGGACGAACTGACAAAGAACAAAGGAAGAGGACTGGTATATATAGTGAAGGGTTGATGGGAGAGTGGAGACAGGTGAGGAGACAACGAGGGACAGGTGCAACTAATAGGGGTGGAGCAGGTAATCAAACAAGCGGGAAACACCCTAGGGCAGGAAGTTAAGTGTCTGACATGAGAGGCAAGTATACAAAATAAAAC
>NTHP01000199.1:593-13945 GCA_003416845.1 Oplegnathus fasciatus | reverse complement strand
GGGGGGGGGGGGCTCCACATCAAGTCTACAGAGGAGTCTGCATCAGAAATGGAGAGGGGGTCACTGCTGCTCTTGGCACTCCAGGACCTAATAATCAAAAGCAGTTTCTGGAGTTTGTTCCCTACTGGAGGATTTTCACACAGGTTAGACAAGTGAGTGGGAGTCAGTTAGCTGTGAACATTCAGCACCCGGCCAAGCTGGGTCCTGCATCCTGACCACCCAGGGCCACCATTCATTCAGCCTGCTAGGATGAGGCCTGAGGATGAGGACAAAAGGATGCACATCATTAGACTGGGAGAGAGAGGACACCTCTGGCACACAAAGTGATGAGGAACCAAAGAGGAAGTCAGGACAAGAGTGCAGAGGGAGGGATAAGGTTAAAGTTATTAGTCAAGTTTGCATCCACATTTAGTGAAAATTTTAACTGAATGTCCTAAAAATCTTCAAAAGAGAATGTAAATTAATTCAAATGAAATCAAATTTTATATTTTAACCTAATTTTCAGAAAACTGTCAAAAGATAATGCAAATTTATGAGCATTTCACTCCTGTTATACAATAAACAGATAAACAGCTGGAGCTAATGCTCCAGTTACTGCCATTAAACCATTGTAGTAGAGGAGGGTGCAGATAAGACGAGATGATGTAATTAAAAGAGCTCCAGTCAAAGCTCAAACAATAGAAAATGTGATGGAAATATGACAAATCTGTTTGTTTCATGTATTAATTTGAGGAAGGTTACAGTCTCCTCATCGCTCCACACAGATCTGATGTTTTTGACTCTTCAGTGAAAGCTTGAGTGACGTTAAAGTCACATGCTTCATGTATATAATTTATTTATAATATAATAAGTCTGCTCCAAAAGTACAACATTTCAAGGACAAATGGGCTCTCAGGTACAGGGGAACCAAACAGACTCAGGTGTGTCATTGAATAAATGGTCTTCGTCCCACCTTTGGGTGTGGCTACAGCCACGGGATCATACACATCCAAGCCTGACTCAAAACAATGTCAGCAGTCACGAACTGGCAACGTGTACATAGGGAATTATGAAGAACAACAACAAACAAAGAACAAACAAGAAACAAAAGCAACAAATACATTAGAATAGAAATATATCAAAGGAATACAGTCATGGAAAAAACAACGACGAATATGAATCTTTGACAGCATAAGGAATGTTTAGAAGAATGCAGCTGTCCAAACCATCTTAACTATAAAAAGGGTTGGATAGAGAATTCTTCATGAAGTAGTGGCAGGACATGTTCAACACACATCACATGGTTTTTTATCCAAAAATGTAAGACATGTCTTCTGAGAGTAGAATAGAGCCAATAAAGTTTTATTGAGCATATTTGGCAGCCATATTATTTTTTTTACATATTGAAAACTGATGAAATCAAGCCAAAGACTGACCGTTGTACACCAGCCTCATGCAGCGCAGGTCGGGTGACACATGAACACAAACTCTGGATAACACCACCCTCCAGTGGCGACAGAGAGGCATGATGGAGTATCTCACATGGGCAGATAAAACCACTTTGGTACAACAGCTTAAAACACACAGAATCACAAATTATGAACTCATAACATTCAAAATCAGATGGCAAATACAGAACACATCATTCAAATTTAGAAAAGAAAATTCAAAATTGAATTACCATACACCATAAGTACGAGCCCTATAATGTAGCCTACATAAGCAATGCTATATCTGAAATATTAGAGGACAGATATATAAAAATAAGTAATACTCTACAAAAGACAGACATTTTTATTTCAAAATGATATTTTTCATGACAGCAGTGTTGTCACCTCTCTTAAGCTAGCAAGCTCAACAAATTTAGCCTGTTAGGGAGAGCAACAACAATGTCAAAGTAATTCTTAATTAACCAGCTAAAGGCTGCTGCTGTCAATAAACACACTGTCTATACACAGATCTGTTTTAGACACATTCAAAACTCATTTATTACAACTTATCCACTCATTCACTGATTTTTAACAACCTATTTAAATCAAGATTTAACTACAAATGCTTTAGCTATGCCTTCTATTGTACACTGAGGAATGACCTTCCCACTAACATTTGTCTGCATGGTGCATACAGAGGCTCCTGCCATGATACAGGATTTGCAGGGCCGACCGTCACTGAACACAGACGGCGCAGCAACTACAACTTGTGTACCGTTTCATTCGCAAAACAAGGGAGTATTCAATGTTACAATGAGCTTTGAAATGTTTTGCTGTTTATTAATGTTAAAAACAAAGTTCTGCATTGTTGTCTGCTTCATGACTCATTTAAAAAAGACGACTCAAACATCAGTCACACAACAGTAAACCCAAAGAACAACAGGATCACTCTGTGTTGTTCATGTGTGAAAATTACATTTCAAACGCCATCGTTGTTTTTCAATTCGTCATTGTTTAATTTACCTAATCTTCTTTTAGTTCCTTTTTTAGTTCCTCTGGTTCAACAGTTCCTGGGATGTTTTGATTGTAAAGGGCTGTATGTCGCATTCCTCCATGCTGTTTTTGTTTTGGTAATTATCTCTTCCTGTTATTTTTTATTTTTTTTAAATTGCCAGATTTTGGATATTTTCTGCTCCTTAAAAAAAAGTGTTGTTATCATGTTTATCTTGACTTCAGTACCAGCACACTGTCAGAGGGTTAGTATCTGATGCTCTGGATCTAATGTTAAAATACGCTGACAGTGGCATGGATATGAGCTTAGCGGTCATAGTGTGAATATGTGTCATGTTGTCTGCATCATAGAAGGAGAGCTTCTTGGATGAGCAGTTTAGGTAAATCCCAATCTTTCGAGGTTTGTCTCCGAGTGCTAGCTCTGTGGTTATATTTGGATTACAGGTGGCATATTTTTGGCCCTCATATTTCAGGAAATTATCTTTTATCCCTAGTTCCCAATAGTCCCTGTGTCCAACCTCTATTTCCCAGTAATGCTGCCCCGAAGTGAACTCATTGACACTGAATGCATGATTTGCAAAGAAAGCAGTGTTCTCTCTCTGCTCACGATAAGGACTGCCAAAAAGACCTGTGGAGGAGCCAAAAGCAGAGGAGGTTGGGGGTTGACCGAATGCAGAGTAGCCCAAAGAGAGAGCTTGGTTGCTTTTGGGACTACATAACAAACTCCGCCCATCAACAGACACAGTTACATCTGTGCTGTTGCTTTTGAGTGAGAGCAGCTCTGCTCGGGGCTGGATCACCTGAAGCATCTCCTTCCACACAAAGAACTGCAGGTGGCTCTCATAAGGCCCCAAAGAGAGAGAGGTATTCACCACTTGGAGATCATTTGCTCTGGGCCTGAATAAATGTTCCACAGTCATCATGTTGTTACCCTCAGTCCAGGTCTTTAAGAGACTCTCTGAGTCTGTAATTTTCAGAGCTGATGTCACCTTTCCCTGCAGCTTTCTGCTCTCAGATAAAGCTGTTTCGATAGCATTTAATGTCTTGTTCATTTTCTCAACAGCATCTTCCTCTTTGTGTTTCAGCTCATTCTTTACCTCATCTTCTCTCCTTCTCAGAAACTGGTGCATCTCCTCAAACTGTCTGTGGATTTGGGTCTTCAGCAGCTGAGACTTCTCTTTGGTTTTTGTTATTTCTTCCCTCTGTGTGTTGGTCAGGCTCTCTGTAGCAAGGATATCATCACAAAGGTTCTCCATACCCTTCTCCATCTCCTGTCTCAGAGATGCAGCTGCTTCTTTGATTGGTTTAAACTTGTGTCCTTCGTGCTTCTCACCGTCTCTGCATATGATACAAGCTAACTGCTGATCTGTGACGCAGAACAGTTTCAGCTTTTCGTCATGCTCAGGGCACAACTCAGCCACCTGTAAAAAAAAATGTATCCATTAATAAATACAACAGCTAAAAGATGATGATTCATTACAAATAAAAAAAGAACAAAAAAAAAGAAAAAGAACACCATGCGACAGTATTACAAAGACAGACACAAAGTAGTGACAGTGACTGTAAACAGCCATGTAGTCTACAGCCAGGCTAGCGGCTCTGTGAAGCTACACTTAGGCACAGCGTTGCTTTGAGTTAAATGCTAACATCAGCATGCTAACATGCCCACGATGACAATGCTAAATTGCTGATGTTTAGTAGGTATGATGTTGCTTACTAACATTTGCTCATAAGCGACAGTGGTATACAGCCCCGCGACTGCCAGTGTGAAGTCATTAACTAATGTTATGTCTCATCATCTTCTTCTGGTGATCCCTCCATCTCACGCCAAATAAGAGGAAGCCAACACATTGGCACATCTGTCTGTGAGATGGCAGTACAAATGAGCCCAGTACAAATGAGGTGAATGGAGCTTAATTTATGATGCTCAGAGTATTTTAAAAAGCATTAAAAAATTAACAGCAACAACCTTTCCCCGAATCAGTGTCCAATACATTGAAGATGAATTGATAATCACAGAATTAACACAATTTCTATGGAAATATACACTACTGAAGAAATAGTCCCTATGAAAACTGTTCACAGTGAGGTCTGTTGAAATGTTCACCTCCATTGTTTGGGGTGGAGGAATTTATTTATTCATGAATACTTACTGTATGGCCTACTTGTTTTAACCACATAGACATCTGTCTACACTGTCAACAAATAATGACGCACTTTGGACGGCTGATACTGAGGCTGTACTGTTTACAGTTTAGTGTAAATATTGACTGCGGAAAGAAAGTATAACATATGAGATTAAAACACGACAGATAACACAGAGCAACAAGGTGTGTGCTATACAGGACATACATCAAATGTGCGCACAAAGCCCAGAAATGATCAACAGCCACATCTGTCATCACTTAACCGGCCACATATAAGACATAAAATTGACTACATTGCCTTAAGAATACCACCAACATACCTCTGCTTTCTCATTTCCATGCTCTTCCTTTATCTTCTCTGCTTCTTTAGTCTTTTCAGCAAGGCTTTTCAATATATGGCTGGTTGGAAGACTTTTTGCTTCTGTTGGAACATCTGTCCGACACTGTGGACACCGTTGCTGTGAACTCAGAACATCTGTGATACATTCTCTACAGAAAGAGTGTCCGCAGGGAAGAGTCACTGGATCAGTGAAGATAGTCAGACAAAGAGAACAAGTCAAATCTTCTGAGTAAAAAGCAGACGCCATGGCTCATGTTTTTGTCTTTGCTCTGACTGAATGACTTGGCATTATGTTGAACCAGTTTCACTTTCCTGGAAAAGCCACACCCCATGTATCACTCACTGCAGTAGTGCAAGTACTGCAAGTTTTTATGGTCAGATAATAACCCAAAATAACACATTAGTACCCCAAACACATTTACAGGTCACTTCTACAAACGGTGAAAAATACTGTTTCTAATCATTTAACTTGCATTTTGTAGGACCCTTAAGAGATACATAGATAAGTGTAATATCACACTCTAGTGGTCAGATGTTGAAACTGCTGAGTTCACTTTTTCAAAACTCTTCACACACTTCTCTCTACCACCATGCAGCTCAGCACAACAGTTCATCTCACATCCAAAATGCACTAATGCAACCAAAACACTTCATACACATCTCAGGATCAACTGTGGTACCCGATCACTTTTAACATTTGTCTGCCAGTAACACTTTGTCACTCATTGTATAATGACCATAAAAATCACTAACAACAGGTAGCATTACAATTAGTGTCATTGTTTATCTATCATAAACAAAGATTACATTACAACAAAAATTAGGCCACTTCTTTATGGCATGGATTGTGCTACCTTACAGTATATATCACATAAATTAATCAGAAATGCTGCAAATATGCTTCAATAGGCTTTTTTCCCCTTTTATTTCATAGAGTAATTCCAAGTGCACAAAATGAAACTAAAGCAATTCCAGTTCTGCAATACAAAACTACACATATTCTCACCTACACCACATCTTATGTCCTCTTTAGCAATATACCTGGGAAATGATCTTTTTGCAATCGTGATCCATCCCTAGCTTTCTGCAGATATGTCCAGACATCCAGCATTCATTGTGGCCAGGAGGGACATCTGGCTGCTGGTCCTAAACTTTCCCCCTCCATGAGGAAAATATTTCCTCTGTGGGGTTGAGGAATGGAGTGGAAGGTGGAAGGAAAAGTGAATGTTGAAACGCCACATCGTCCCATACAATTACAAAACGTTCTGGATGCTGCCTCACTTGCCCCCTTTCCTCACCTGGCACAAGTCTTCCATAGAGGTCATCAATGAATGAAAACAGGTGCTCATTGTTTCTTTTTTTCTTTTTAGTTATGTTAGGTTTTGAATGTAAATTTAACAATTTTGAAAATGGTATGTAAACATGTGCAAAATGGAGTGTAAATACACAGTTTTGGTGGTGGTTGAGTTGGAGTGTGAAAACAGTTCATGGATTTTGAAGGATATGGTCATTGAATGCATTTTGTGTGAAAGAAATTCAGTGTAATTCAGAATTGACCTTAATTTGACACTACATTCATTACGTGTCATGTTTAAAGTAGCAATAGACAACATTTCAACTTTTCCCTCCTTAGCGTTTCCTAGTAGTATTATTGTTGGCACCGCTGTCGCAAAGACAATTCAATTCAATTCAAACTTTATTTCAGACTCACAAGAGGGTCTATAGCATTAAAAAAAAAGAAAAGAAGACATACAAGATATAAGACAAAGACAACCACATAGCTCTCCGTTTTCCTCAGAGCCTAGCAACTACCAACAACACAGGACACACTGCATTTGTTTCCACATTTCCATGAAAAATGATCAACACCACCAGAGAGAAGAAAGAAGCATGTTCACTGAAGAGGTAAAGTGAAATTGTCATAATTTTATATTGAGTAATAACTCTGTATGTAATTTTGTTGTCTTGTTTTTCTTTCTGTCTACCGTACTCAAGTCTCTCTTGCAAAAGAGATCTTGATCTCAATGAGATTACCTGATTAAATAAACGTTGTATATATAAATGAGAGAATATCTTGTGGAGGAATGGCGTTCATCCCTCCAGTAGAGATTTGGAAAGGAGAATTGAAACAGTTCTGGAGGCTTTTGGTGGCCTGACTCCATACTAAGACACTTCATGTTCGTTTTTCCTTTAATTTGTCACCTGTCTGTAGTTTGAGTATTGCTTCGCGCGAACAAGTAACTACAGCAGTGGTTGACGTCGGGGTGGAGAGGGGAGTAGGAGAAAAAGCGTGAGTTTATTCATTCATTTTGTCTATAATGGAGACATGAAAGGAGATAGAGATAATTTAGTCCGTGTTGAGAAAATCAAACTGGGTTAGTATGTTATTTTATGTTTTTACAAAATGAAAGAAACTGTGCAACGGAGACGGTGATAAGTTATTTTCTGCCGTTGATGAAAATCAACAGTCATAACTCAACACAAATCTGAACACATAGACATGATACACATATGATTAGATTCAGCGTGACTTACACTTTCTCAGGACATCATTCTATCCAATATCCATGGTGAATAAACGTCCATAAATCCGCTTAGAAATCATAGAGAAAAAAAGACGCTCTAAGGAGTCCAGGACTCACCTGAGAATCATCATGTTTTTAGGTTTTCTTAAGTATCAAAGTAATCCAGTGACAGTTGCCTGCACACTAATGGCTACACTGCNTAGCTAACGGGACGAAAGCCCTCAAGAAATCAAAAGACAAAAGACATTCAGGTAGTATACTCAATACAACTAAAACGTAACGTATGCAGATATATGTAGTGTGTCATCAGATTTGCTTTTTCAGTATTTCACATTTATCATATACAAATAAGACAATAGAAAGAGGTTGGAGCCTTCATTTTCCCGGGAGATCGTACCCAGTGGCAGACAGAATTGCATAGAGAAAGCAGAGGCTTACAGGGAATCAATCTGGATGCCGATGGTGTCATTATTCTATAACCATTACTTTGTGCAATCAACATTCACTTCATAATGATAAGTTAAAGCAAAAAACTTGTCTATTGCCACTTTAATGAACAATGTAAAAAGACTACAGAGTTTTGCTGTATTATATGCTGATATCAATGTGAGTACAGTAGACACTGACACTTGTCCGCAAATCTATAAAAGATAATGATAGGATGTTTGGTCTTGATAGTAGCATACTATAAAGGAAAATGTAAGTTGAAATGCCAAACTCTTGCATGCTCCAAAGTCGTGTGCCTGTGTGTCAGATAATCCCCTCTCTCCCTCCTCTTTGCATTCCTGAACAAAGATACTAGTTATAAGTTATAAGTAATTATATTTTGCCTCATCTGCTATACCTGATAGAGACAGACATATTCACATAGGTACAGATCCATATGCATGGGGTAAGTTTATGTGTCAATTGTTATCATAACTGAACTAACAAGACTTCTTACAGACTCCTCACCCCACACTCAATTAGGCACAAACATGATACAAAAGCACTGGAAACGTTTGGAAGTGATGCAGCCACACACATTTTGTAGTATATAATTTTATTATCGATATGTTTTATTATTGATTTTAAAGGAATCAATACCAAATGAGTAGCTTGTGAGTATTGAAGTATCGACCCCACAGTATTGATCTGCCCATCCCTACACAAAATGTATGTTTGTGTGCGTGTGTGTGTATGTAAGTGTGTGTGTCTGTCTTCACCATAGACTGTATATAAAGATGGACGACATCACAGCTTCCCAAAAGTGAAGCCAAAACGTCTCGATCGCCCCCTGGTACCTGGCTCCAGTATAGGTCATAAGTCCCGCCCCCTCCATGTTAGCAGATGGGACATGAGCCAAACTAAAAAATCAAAGTACACATTAAATACATTTTTCCCAAAGATGGTTTCTGTCATTTTAGGTCATTCTTATCACGCTGATGTTTGTTCAAGTTTTCGTTTTTCTGATAAGTTTGGTTTTAATTAGTTATTTGACGCTATAAAAACGGGGTGAAACGTCATGATTGACAGCTGTCAATTACAGTGGAATATTCGCGGAGGCACCTGCAGACATATTTTCGGGAATTGTACGTCGGTAGGAACATCGAGAGGAGATATAACTGTAAACTTAGCAGGTGATCATTAGCTAGCAGTTAATAATTACTGATTACAGATCGAGTCGGGCGGGTGTTTGGGCGGGACCTCAATACCGCGGCTCCTTCCCCGATCACTACTGCGCAGACTCTGGCTCCAAATGACTTTTGGCTTCACTTTTGTACAGTGTACATGATTATTGTGTGTGCTGATTTTGGTTAACTCTTAGTTTCATTTTGCTTATTGCCATTTATTTTCTTATTTTGCTAAATCATGTTTTATTCAATAGTTTGGTATTTTTTCTTCATTTATCCCCTTAAGTTTAGGGGAGATCATAAGAACATGTATGTTTTTTGGATTTGCAGTGTGTTTCTTTATGCCATTACGTGCTGTTTTGCAGCATATTATTTCTAAATGTGGCGTATGTGCTGTCAAAGTGTTAAAGACCTTTTCTTCATTTGTTGTGTTTTGTGTGTCTGTGTTCTGGTGGTAAATTGCAGTGCGTTAAGCTCTCTCAGCCACCGTAACTTTGATAGTACTTCACACGGCAGCTATTTGGCCATTTATACCCATGCAGGCAACACTGTGTTGCACGTCACTTCATGACGTAAGTCGTTAGCTACGTGCCCCAACAGCTGATGGCGACAAAGTGGGATACAAATATAAAAGGTAGGGTACATTAAACACAAAATATACCCTTTCCAACAACGTTATGTTTTCTCCCTGTTTGTATAATTCAAATTAAAATGGTCCAATGCGCAGACTTTCTCTATGGTTATTGTTGTAGCCAATTTTAATGTGTGCGTTATGTCGTGTGTGGTAAGCTGTGAAATATTGCTGTTGCTATTTCACCTGCGTACCTGAGGGCATAGGCAGGTAATCACAGGAGTCACATAGCCTACATACAGGAGTCACAGGTGAACAGCTGGGGCGAATTAGGAATTGCAGAAGCTGCACAGTTTTTCAACCGTACGTGTGCGTCTGTGCAGGTTTTTTGGTTTTGTCGTATTGTTAGTATTTTTGTTTGTCTTATATTTATGAGCTTGTTTTTATTCATTCATTCATTTTCATTCATTCAATGCACCCGGCTTTCGTAGATGTTTTCCAATCTATATATAAATAAAGTGTCAAACGCATATTCCATGGCAGACCTCATTTTTTGCACCATGCGTCATTTTTGCATCACACGTTGGAAATGCCTTCAAATCCCCCTTTTTTTTGTTGTTCGATTGCCACTAAATACTCTCCTGTGTTGCCATATAGCTCTATTAATTAACTTCCGACTCTCTCTGAGTCGGACGTTAACTCGTTCACTCAGCACACACCCCCTTGAGCTGAAGAACGAGCCATTCATGATCACTAACCCCCAAAGAGCGAGCTGTTCATGTGCACACACACCCTGAACCACTGCCGCCAGAATAGAGGGGACAACGAGACTTTTTGTCCCCCCCACTTTCAGGTGTTATGGTAAACCTACAATACCGAGCTTGGCTGGGTTTGTGGAAGCGGGCAGACAGACAGGAGCTCCGTTAATACTGTTGATATTAGACACAGACAGACAGCCAGGTAACATCATGGCGGATGTTCGTCTGTCCGTCTGCCTGTCTCACGCCCGCAAAGATCTGTGTTCCAACGTTCAGTTTGTCTCCGCTCCTCCAAGTAGCGGGCCTGCTGCCGGAGTTGGCACCCCATTGTCCTTAATTTCTAATGTAAAAACGTGCAAGTAAGCTGTACAGCGTGCCGAACTTACTGTGTTCGCACAACATGTGAAACGCAGAGTGGACGGTGGACATGCAGACCCCTCACTTGTTGAGGTGTTGGACTCTGTGACAAGGATGTCTTTTCTAATGTGAACTTCAGGTAATTACTTCAGGAAACTTAAAAACTTAAGGAAGTTATCTCATCATCATCTCCTGAACTCAATGCGGTCCGTCCTGTGGCCATGGAAAATATTTCACAGGAGTGACCAACATAACGTGTTAAATTATTGTCCAATCACGTTACCAACTGTGGTGCCAACGTCATCATACAAATTAAAATTTCCTCAAAGTTTGTTCCTTTTGATTGTGACAGCGGGGTGCAGAGGCGAGGAAACGAAACAATAACAGGTAAGTTAGCTTTCATCATTATTAAGCGTTAATACTGCTGAAAATGCCTGGCCAAGTTTGTGATATTTAGGCAGGGAGTTCTCGAAAATGTATTCATTTGAAAACAGTAACTCAGCAAGTGATGATTAACTTTGCCTATCGTGACAGCATCAATGAATATCACGTTACTGCTTGCTCAGTATTGGCGTCACACTACTAGTGTCGTGTTTATGTTGGCAGTGAAATGTTATGGACTGAGGTTATTATGTAATTCACGGTCTGCATCTTCTCAGATGCTCCAAGCTAACGTTAGCTAGGTGGATGCTGTCACCAGTCACAGGATGGAATGAGTGAGGCGCTAACTTGAGTTGATAACGTTAACGTTCCTTTAGCAAACAGCTCACGGTAATGTTAGACCTTCACATCCCCTTTTTGAATTCCCTTTTTGAAAGTTAACGATAACGTAGCATTACGACTGTTGACCATTCATCATTCATTTGTTTTGGACAAGGCAAGCTGTAGTATTTAGCAGGAGGATGGGTTAGGACCATGGTTCTTCATGTGAATGTTAATGCTGGTTAACAGGTGCAGACAGTCAGTGGCTAACGTGACTTGGATGTCTAGCTAGCTCAGTAATGTTGAGGAAATGTTGGCCAAAAGTTCTTCACAAGGTTGACGTGACAAGAAGAGCGGTTGGGGGTTAGATTGTAATGCTTTCCACTGTCTGCAAAAGTTTGGCAGTCAGGTGCTAAGGGCGGGAAAATAAACATTTGCAAGCTAGCTAGGTTTTACCGGACATGATAATGATGAGTCTACAGCAGGGTTGCCAACCGTCCCATAAAATACGGTAAGGTCCCGTAATTGGAAACTAAAAGACGTGTTCCGTATTAAACTGATATGAGACCTGCTTTGTTCCGTATTTTTGAGAGATGTCAGGGCAATTTGTATGAGATAGAAGGAAACCCTCTGTTATCCCTCAGCCTGTCCGTCATGTTATGTTCCACTACCCAATGAGAAGCATTGCTACAGTGTTGCTACGCTAAGTCACGACCAACGAGGAGCATTGCTACAGCGTTGCAGCATTGCTATGATACGCCTGACAGCAGCGCGAGACTTAAAGAATGGCAAACTCCGAGCATAGTCCGCCGACAAAAAAAAAAAGACTGCAAAAATACAGAGGGGAAGGGGAAATTCATTATCAGTGGCTGGGATGCGTGAGTGATAATTTCTACAAGGCCAACTGCACCATCTGCCACTGGATTTTCTCTATCAGTCACGGAGGGATTTGTGACATCAAACAGCATGGATCGGAAGAAAATCATCGGAAGAACGCGAGGCTGCGGAGGACACGGAGAGGGAGCACTATCTAAGTTCCTTGTCTGCCAGGCATCTCCAAAGGCTGATATGGTATGTATAATAGCCTAATCATATCGATGTTTTAGCACTAGAACCGCCAACGGGTAATATTTAAGTTACCCACGATTGTATGTAGGACTTTGTTTCCATAAAATATTTAAGCCCCCCAGTCTTTGACTTTTCCTAAAAGTGTGTTATGTGGCACCCCCTATTGATTTACAAAATGGGCATTTACAGGCTACCTAAGCGCCAGTGGGTAAAATTTACCCCTATAGGGAACGCAGTCATTTTCGTGCTATGAATTTCGTGCGTCTAGAGAAACATTCTATGTTGCTATTGGCAACCCCTTTTGTCTACTAATATTATCAAATGTAGTCTATAAACATTTATGAAACAGACTTAACGTAACTGTTTCATATTCTGGACACTTATTTTGCTAACATTCTATTAAAATTTCCTTTAAACTGCTAATATAAATGATCATGTAATGTTTTCAGTTACTTTACCGGTGTAAAAGTGAAGTCTTCTTACCTTGCTAACTGAATACCGTTTTAACCATTTACTTTAGCTTCATCTTTACAAAAGTCGGAAGAAAGATGCTACCGCCTGTGATTCAGCCGTGTGCTACCCTTGGCCAAATCTGGACACCCTTGCCTCCTCACTGTAAACATTGAGTGCCGCAGGTTTTGTGAGGGTATTAGCCTGTTCCTGCGTCTGCAAAACCAACATCAATGCTGTCAACACATCCGTATGAGGGGCCATTAGGGACATTATTCATAATTACCATGCATATACATTTACTTTTCCTCTCACATACACATATGAAACCAAATTCATTCACATACTATACTGAAAATCACACACACATACAACTGAAATGCTTTTACATACACAACTGA
>NTHP01000198.1:1003999-1027896 GCA_003416845.1 Oplegnathus fasciatus | reverse complement strand
TTAAGCTTTGTCTCATCAGTCTATAAAACTTTGTCCCAGAATTTTTGAGGCTCGTCTCTGTACTTTTTGGCAAATTCCAGCCTGGCCTTCCTAATGAGTGGTTTGTATCTTCTGGTGTAGCCTCTGTACTTTTGTTCATGAAGTCTTCTGCAAACAGTAGATTGTGATACCTTCACTCCTGCCCTCGGGAGGTTGTTGCTGATGTCACTAACAGTTGTTTTAGGCTCTTTCTTTACAGCTCTCACAATGTTTCTGTCGTCAACTGCTGCTGTTTTCNTTTGTGCAATGGCTCTGATTGATTTTCCATCTTCTCTCAGCTTCACAATTGCTTGTTTTTCACCCATAGACAGCTCTCTGGTTTTCATGTCGGGTACACCTCTAACTATAAATGCAGATGTAAATACCTGGAAATAAAAGCTGAAATGTTGATCTCTTGTCTCATATTCATCTTTTGATGTCAAACCCAAATGTGTTCGGTCTACAGCAAAAATACAGGAATTGGCCTCACTGTTCCAATACTTTTGGAGGGGAGTGTATGTTGATTTTTCTTATGTTGCATTTACTGTACAATACAGTATACAGAATGTAACGTGTATTTTTTTGTTACACTGTAAAGCACTTACAGGTGCTAATGTCCAGTAGGCTACAGATTGTGGAAGGTAGACCATTTTTAAAACTTTGATGCATCCAACTGCCATAATCAGAAGTGAAAATAAAAGACTTGTTTACTAATGCACAGTACTAGTTTAAGTATTAAGTAGGCCTCTTAGAATAGGACTACGGTATAAATAGGTAAAAAGACTGCCCAATCTCAGGAGCTTCCCTTTATCAAATTACCAAAATTCTGTGACTCTGCCCGCATTTTCTGCAACACGGAAATCACAGGGCCTTACCTGATCTACATAAAGCCAATAGTCATTACTCACAGACTGGTAGGTGGCGATGGGCTGGCAGCTAACACAACAGTGGTCATGTTTGCCGCACTGGTTCCCCACCCTCCTGTCCAAACATCTCAAACCTATTTCACATGAGTCAGAGCTACCTCTTCATGTACATTATGAAAAAGACAACAGTTTTCAAGCAGTTTAATGTCAAATGAACAGACTATGAATGTATGTCAACATTTGGTAACTGGCCTTATATTTCATAACATACAAGTAGATTATGTTTTTCATATCTACCTCATCTTGGGGAACAACCTCAGATGGGCCAGGTAACGGCTGAGGATGAGGGTGGGAGAGAGGTTGAGGCTGAGGGGGAGGCCTGACCTCAGATGATGAGGGGGTGGCAGCACCCTGTAACAGAAGATGCTTACTGTAGCTACACAGAAATATACAGCAGTCGATGTTAATTTATTTGATTGGATTTGGCCTGTTGTGTTTAAATGTGACGTTCGTCTGCCTTTGGCCGAATATACAAGGCTGATCTGCCCAAGGCATTGCCTCCTCATATATGTCTATATGGCACAGGGCATCGAGGGTGACGAAGCGCCGTTGTTGGCCAATGAGCCAGCACAGCTCAGAGTCCTCTGGGATATTAGGCACTCTATCCCTGAGAGCCTGTACGAACTGTGACATCTGACAAAAAATTAAACATAATGATTACTAGTACACATATATATACACTCAGTGACCACTTTACTAGGTAGTATATAATTGTAAACCCGCACTCTAATGCAGATATATAATCACCAATCATGTTGCGGTGACTCATTGTATACAATTATGCAGATACTGGTCTAGAGCTTGCGTTAATGTTCAGATCAAACATCAAAATTAAAAAGAAATAGAATCTATGCAACTTTGAGTTTAGAGTATTTGGAAAAAGGCTGCTATTTTGGCATTTTCAAGCATTTCTTTCTAGAGGTGGGCAAGGGCTCACCAAATATGGTCCAAAACATTGTCTAGTCTTACAAATTTTACATGCAGTACAATACAGATGGCTGGGTCAGAATTTTGTATAAACAGCATGAATAAGCCACCAATGGGATACAGTGGAATCAGAGATTAACCACATGAGTGTCAGGCCGCCAAATCTTCAACGATTTCATGATGTGGCCATGTCTACATGGAATCTGTCAATGCATAATTCACAGCCACTTACCTAAGTGAGACTTGAAGACATCTGTGTCCTTTTATTGTGATGTCTTCTTCCCGCTCTTCTTCTTCTCATGGGTCCTATTGTTCAACCACTTGTGCTGGTAGCAGTGGTGGAATGTGGAAAGTACATTTACTCAAGTACTGTACTTAGTGCTACTAATCTACCCAGTGGTATTCAAAGTATCTAAAATTGTCTCCACATTGATGAAATACAACAACAAAATATTCTTACACGTATTTGTTAGTGATAAAAACAGAATAATATAGCCTAATATTATATAACAACATAGCACTTTTAAAGGTGCCATTCTGCATACTGAGTACTTTTACTTTTGATAATTTAAGTACATTTTGCTGATAATGATTCTGTACTTTTACTTAAGTAACATTTTGAATTCAGGACTTTTACTTGTAATGGAGTATTTTAGACTATGGTATTTCTACTTTTACTTAATTTTACTAATTTGCTGGATTTCAGTTCTTCCACCAATGTTAGTGACCACATAATTAATGTAGATACCTGTCAACTTTGGGTTTTGAAATTAGGGATAGGCCTGTTTTGTTGTTGTTTTTTGTCATTTCTGCCTCAAAGAGCAGAACTATCTGCCAATGAGAGGACTAAAGTTATATTTAACTCACAGTGACCCTTTGCTGTGGCCTACATATGTAGTCTGGCTGGTTCTCTTAAAAATATCTCAATCCATGTTATATCAAAATGACATGTATTATTACCTTTCCACAAGGCCTCCTTGATTTTCTGGGTTTTGGGACTGGTTTAAGACTCTGTCAAAGTTGGCGTTCATCCGATCTCTCAGGTCCAACAGTCTCCTCTGCATTTTCTCAAAACTTGCCTCCAACCAGAGAGGATTTGGCGCAAAAGAGCGCCCACGTTGTGTGAGTAACAAATGTACTTGCGCCCATCTGTGCACCCACGGGTGTGTTGGTTTTAAAATGAGGTGTGGTCAGGCGCATTGTTGGCGCATTACTATCTTGAGGCTATTTGCTATTTAAAGGGCGCATTATTCAGATAGTAAGATGCGCATATAGGCGGGTTCACAATGCACGTACACTCTGCTTGTTACACACACAAGGACGTAGATGCTTTGCTCGCGCGCTTTCACTTCGGGCATGAGCAGATCCGTTTCCTCAGCAGAAAACCATTCGCTTCTCCAACCTGGCGAACCCGCCTTTAAATAGTGCAGGCGCACCTGGCTTTTAAAGGGAATGGGAGATGACACTCTGATTGGTTTAATTCATATTACGCCCAAAACACCCCTATGATTAATTAAGAGACTAAATACAACCCCTTTGTGCATTGTGCCTTACTTTGCGACCAGATTATGCGCTGTTTAACCAGCAAAAGTGGAGTGGGACACGCCTTAAATGCGTTTGCGCCATCCGCTATTGATCGTTTAAATAAGGCCCTTAATATCAACGGGTCCTCGGTAGAGAGGGTGGACAGCTTCAAGTACCTTGGTGTCCACATCACTGAGGGCCTGACCTGGGTGCTGCATACTGACTCAGTGGTGAGAAAGGCAAAGCAGAGACAGTTTCACCTCAGACGCTTGAGAAAATTCTGGGTATCCCCTGATACTAAGGAATTTCTACTCCTGCACCATCAAGAGCATCCTGACAGGGGAACGGAAACAGCACCGAACAGGACTAGGGATGGGAATTGATAAGATTTTTTTGATACCAATGTCATTATCAATTCTGCTTATCGGTCCAATTCTTTATCGATTCCCTTATTGATTCATGATCAGTTTTCTGTGTGGAAAAAAAGTAGGCCTACACAGGTGGCGCTAATGTTACTATAACATAGGATATTTACCCCCCATAACGCACATGCTGCTTGGTTGGGAAGCAGTGGCACTCATGCATAGAGTGTCAAATACATGGCATTCCTGGAATTTAAGCCCACGTTGCTACGCAAGCCCATGTTGCTACGCAACGAAATAAAGATATTTCAGTATATTGCTGGTGTTTCCACCCTTACTTGAAATTATCATTTTACAGACATTACAACTAGCACTGTTATCATCTTTATTCGTGAAATGAAACCACGCTTTGGACCATTTCTTCCTCTCTGCCATGACTTCTTGTTGCAAGTTTCCAGCAGCATAGATGCATGAGTTTGACGTCATTGTTTTGCAATGCACAACTGTCAGAAAAACATCAGAATCAGAATTGGTTTATTGCCAAGTAGGTTGACACATACATGGAATTTGCGGCATACATGCTGGCATCGATAAAAGGAATTGATAAGGTCGGAGGCATACGATTCCAACAGATCTGACAATTTGGAACCTGTTCTCAACTGGAACCGCTTCTCAATTTCCATCCCAAAACAGGACCGCAAGGCCCTGCAAAGAGTGGTTAGTTTGGCTGAACATACACCAGGCGCTGCAAGAATAAGGCTAGGGATTCATCTTTAAGGATCCCAACCACACAGATAACGGCCTTTTCTCCCTGCTGCGGTCGGGAAGAAGGTACGGGATATACCAGGCCAGCACTGAGAGGCTCAGGAAAAGCTTCTACCCCCACTAGGATCCTAAATGAGGACACTGCCTAAGACTGCCCCACCCCCAATCATATACATATATTTATTACTATTACTATTCTATTTAAACTCTTTTAATGCACAAATTGAAGGAACTGGAGGGATTACATTTCACTGTGATTATACTTTCAGTGATTACATGTTACAAATAAACTTGGTCGACTGATTGATTGAAAGGGCAGTGCACTTGAGGGCAGCCTTTTTGCACTTCATGCACGTAGTACACCCATTTCTTGCAGCCACAATGGATACGTTTCTAGCAGCTCTGTGAGGCTTCTGCCATAGCATGCTAGCTTTCGATTAGCATGTTTGCTAACGTGCTAGCTTGCCACATAATTACTGTAATTCTGTCTTCTACATTCTTGCTAATGTAGCTGTCAGTCAGGATAGAAGCAATTACTTGATTTCTCAAATGAGGTCCAACTGAATGAGAGTCATGTAATTCCATATAACACACAGCAGAAGTTGTCAAAGTTGTTAACAAGCTATAGCTACCTTTACACCTGGAAATAAACACATATACTTGGTAGGGTAAGGAGCCCCCCTGGTCAAATTGGTGCTCTAAGCAGAATTTTGTTATGAGGCCATGGCTGAGGCAGCTGGCAGCAAATAAGCATCTTTATTATATAACAAAATTGCAATTTTGGCAAAGATATATTTGATTATAATGCAGAGTGATGGGGCAAAAACTGGAAAAATGCCATGCTGAGGTCAATGACCTCTCAAGGTCACCAGAGGTCAGATACAAATTGCCTCCACGTCTGAAATAAAACCTTGGGGTATGTACATGATATGCTGAAACTTTCATGCTTTCGTCATAAAATGCACAATTGGTTTGCCTATCTGCCCCATTATGATGCCTTGACTAGGTGCGCTCCTTTTCCTGCAGCCGGGGTACAATCCGGCGAGAAGTGATGACGAGCGGCGAGGGAGGAGAATATAGACTCATTCGAGGTGAGCCAGGCCTGCGCAGAATCGATCACCGGCGATTGCAACACAATGCATGCCGGTTAGATTTGTGTCCAAAAGAACAAAGGATAGACTACAATGCCAGATACACACACATTTCCATACATACACTACTAACAAAAAGTTATGGATATTCGACTTTCGGGTGAAATTTATGGAAAATGTCTGACGTGACACTCGGGTGCCTCTCACCTCCCTTAAACGTGCCTGGAGTTGAGTGGCATTCACCATCTGGTTCCGCAGGGCACTGTTCACAATGAAGCGGTCATCAGCATGGGATGTGGCCAAAGGACGTCCACTTCTATGCCTTTCTGTGACTCTTCCAGTCTCTCTGTGTCTCTGTTGCAACCTGCTGATGACACTCTGTGACAATCTAAGCTCAGTGGCAACTTCCCTCTGAGAACATCCCGTTTGAAGCCTCGCAATGGCCGGGTACTGTTGATCGATTGTTAGGTGTCGTCTTGGTCTCATGATGTCAAAATGTGAACAGCATGATGAAGAGGACTGTTTAAATACAAATTGTCATTGAACCAGAACATTTAGTGATCGATTCATGGATCAGACACTTGTTGTGATTTTTGCGGTTAATCACCTTGTTAGAGAACAGCATGTTATGCAGTAAGTACTGAAACACTAAACAGTTGGACATGTGCATTCAAAAGTTTAGAGAAGGTCAAATTAAGTTCACCTGTAAAGGTTATAGTGCATTTTAGGTGCATTCTGAAATTTAATCCGAAAGCCAAATATCCCTAACTTTTCGTGAGTAGTGTATATATATTATATATATATATATAGGCCTACATATTACACACAAATATAAATTACTCAATCAATAAAGATTATAAGAAAGCCTAATTACAACTTGATGACACCGATTGTCAGCCAGAGAAGTGGAATATGTTTAGTCCAAGAATTCCAGAGGTTATAACGATTGTGAAGTGACAGAAAACCTATTAAAAGAATAACACAATAGTTTGGAACTGAGTTGAATGATGATGGAGGACTGAATGACACACGTCTTCTAGTCATAATTGTTGCTTTTCCTCCCAGTGTTGATTGACTGTTGATTCAGGGTCATATGATTTTTAAGTGACAGCCTTTACATACATTTTCTACGTAGGCTATACTTATTCAATAAATATGACTTCCAAGGGCTAAAATCTGCCCAATCTTTATCTGATTCTCTCCTCAATTATTATCATGGCCCCGTTAAACAAACAAAAAGTTAGGATAGACAAATGAAAAGTAGATGTATTGTTTTGGAAAATTCCACTTTGTATGACCTCAAAACCTTGAGCCTAAAAAGTATCATCAATTCATTATTTGTTACATTTGTGAGATTAAATATTAAATATCACAAACCACATCTCATACGCCTATAGAGATGATTAATACAGTGGAATTTATGTGCAAAGTAGCCATTATTCTCTGGCTATATATCACAAGGCAATAACTGCTAAAGAAAAATTATTCACACTGAGTCAGAGTTCAGTTCTGATATATTTATTGGTTATTTATTGGACATTTTCAGTAAAGCATAAGAAATACATTCTTGAACGACATCATCAGCAAATCAGCAAAACAGAAAAAATACAAAGCTCCAGACTAAATGAGCTGTAACAGAGGCCATCTGCTCTAGTTCATTTTAAATATTTACATAAAACAAATCACCTTCTCTATTCATAGAAAAGTTGGGGGGACTCTTCTGCTTCAACTTCATCAGCGATCAAGAACGCATCCGCGATTTCTCCAGTCAGCTGAAGTGAACGTGGTTTGCAAACTACAGGTAGCCTGCAGGTGGATCTAACAGGATGTAAATATTCCTGTGACTTCCTGTATGTTCTCTGAAGGCTGCTGGAAACTGTCCGACTTGACTGCAGCTTTTTGTCACCGCCTCCTGCTGCTGCCGCCTGATCTCGTCCACTTTACAGGCGAGGCGCAGTTCATCTCGAACGAGCCCAATGTAACGTTGTTTTGACGTCGTTTGCGCTTTGCATTGTGGGACACAGTAGGCGAGGTGGTCCGTTCATGGATGTATTACATTCATGGGTCCGTTGTGGAGATCTTTCCGAATCAGTACGATATCCGGGTATTTTTTGGCACACTGCAGATTTTGGTTTTGTTTGCATACTACATACTATATTTTGGCCAAATCGGTACGTACTGCTAGTATAATTTGCGGTTTCGAATACAGCCCTTTTTCTGGCATACTAAATAGTGTAGTAGTATGGATATTGGAACACACCCCACGTCTTTCTGCCTCGCGTCACGTCCGGCTCCTCCAGGGCTGTCCGTCCGGTGCCTCGTCTCGGGCCTTATCATCGATCACCATCAGGCAAGTGGACCACGCATCAGAACCAGTGTGTTAGCTTGAACATAGCGGTGATGGTTTTTCTAATTTCCAGATAAACTGCAGTCACACGAAAATGACAGACTACGCCGAAGAGCAAAGGAATGAACTTGAAGCTATAGAGTCCATCTATCCAGACTCTTTTACAGGTTTGAATTTCAGCAATGGACGTTAAGTTAGACAGCAAAGTGAAATACAGCTAGCACGCAGTCTAGCAAAAAACGTTAGTTAGTTAGTTGACCAGTATTTACTAAAGGATAAAGCCAACAAACGGAGCTAGCTAACAATTTCCTTTGGCACCCATTGTCGTTGTAACGTTATTTGAGCTATATGTCAGACATGCAGCAGTGATTGACAAGCTGTTTCAGTGGGCCTTTTACTGAATCTTATATGGACAGAAAAGTACGCCAAACTCCATTCAGATTCGGTGTATATCTTCCCTTACTAAAGAAAACCATAACGTTATACAATGGATATATGCATAGCATAAATGTACATTCATCATGTATCAGATATATTGTATATTAAGTAGGATTATTAGCCTGAGTGTATTATACTGTTGCTGCACAGGTCAGTGAGTGGCATATGCCGTGAATTTACCAAACATAAAAAGGTGTTATTGTCCTCAAAGTAACGTGATGTACATAATGACAATCCTTACAACATTAAATGTAGATTTTTGATGATGCCTGATGTAACCTTGGCAGCTTGCTCTAAGCCATCGGATTAGTAGTTCTGCTCATGAAATAGCAAGAAGTCAAAATGATGTCACTACCCCCTTGTGTTTGTAGTGCTTTCAGATGATCCCACCAGCTTCACCATCACTGTAACATCAGATGCAGGGGAAAGTGGTGAAAGTGAGTATAGTGATGTGTGTCGTTGCAAAATGTCATCTGTCAGTTGAACATTGTTCATGTTGAAATTTTAGCCATGAGGATAAAGGCAGCATTTGAAAAATATGGTGAAATAACATGACAGAGTTGATTTGAGTGGGTAAGATGTGTAGTAAGCAAACTAAGATTAAAAGTTGGAATATAGCAGACTGTGATAATATGATCTGTCTTTTCTTCTTGCAGCCGTGGAAGCTACGTTGAAGTTCACATACGTAGAGAAATACCCAGATGAGCCTCCGCTGTGGGAGATCCACTCCCAGGAGAATCTGGAGGACAGTGATGTGGAGGACATCCTCACCTTACTGCAACAACAGGTCTGTCCATCTGAACTGAATATGATCTCCATCATTTATATTGGTCCTTGGTGCATATCCTCTGTCCATTGCCTGTCTGTGAACCTGTGATCTGTTCAGTGTGTTGTTTTGGACGCTTTTGTAGACATTCTTGGATTTTAACTGCCAAAAGACCAAACTTTAAACCAATACTCCAAGTCCAACTGAAATGAAATGTCATGTTTTTGTCTGCTACAGCTTACACATCTGCTCTGTAAATCACATGTCCTGTGTTCTTCTTTGAGAAAAAAGCAGAAACCAAAAGACAGAAATTTATATTTTGTAGCTTCATGATGGCGCCCTCTATCTACATTAATTTGTCAGACTAGTTTCCATTCAGACAATCAAATCTTTTCATTTTAAACCACATTTGCATAAAGCGGTAACGGTAGCATTGTATCATAGGCAGAGCAGACGGTCACACTGGGCCAAACAACAGCCTGCTACACAACGCAAGAGCCACAGAGTTGACCCAACAACCCACATTAGCTTTCCTGCTAAAGTCTCCTTATGTAACTTTCAAACATGAACACACATCTTGTCCTGAACCATAGCTTGTTGAACATTCACCGCTGCTAATGTCAGTTTGCAGGCTAGATAGCTAATTAGCTGCTCAGCTGCAGTACAGTAAACAGAAAATGTCACTTGGTTATGTTTAGATAATGGTGTGGTTCTCAATATCACTAATAACACACTGTTACTGCCCATGGCTTGTAAGTTACAGCGCAAGTTTGTCTACTTTGTCTCTCGTTCCCCTAGCAGGCCTCATCCTGACAGCTACTGTAAATCAAACACAGACACGCCCATCCAGCTGCTGAGAAGTAAAGGAGCATTTCTGATATTTCCTCAAAGACATTTTTTTCATTTTTTTAATCATAAAAACTATTAACAATACATTTAAAAAACACATTGACATTATTTTTGAGTGCAAAATGGGATGACTACATGTGATTTCAGTTGGACCATTTTCAGATCAAACAATTCCCAATAATTTCTAGTATTCAGTGTTTTTTTCCCCACATAATTTAACTCCTGTCAGGTAGCACGACTAAAACGTAATTCAAACTATCCTGTGCAGGGCTGTAGACAAGACCAAATAAGGTAAGTCCAAGACAGTTCATGACCACAGAAGTGTATAATAATTCCTGGGGCAAATTTAAGAAATAGAAATATGTGATTATGCATAATAGTGCTTTTGTTGAATCCAGTCAGAATTCTAAATTTCTAGAACTAATTGAGTTGTTACACTTCCCATAGACAACCAGTGTAGTATGGCTCCACTCTACAATAGATAAACTGTTACGACAGATATATTAAAAGGTGGGAACACTGACTAGTTGCTATGTGATAATATTCCTAAAAATGTAACAACAGTTGCATACGTCAGTAGACTATTGCTCCTGATGTGTCTGTTACCAATGTAATCAGTATCAACAATGTGCATATTTGGTGACTCTGCAGGCAGAAGAAAACTTGGGCATGGTGATGATTTTCACCCTGGTGACAGCCGTTCAGGAGAAACTCAACGAAATTGTGGATGTGATGAAAAACAGAAGAGAAGAGGAGAAACTGCGGAAAGAGAAAGAGGCAGAGGAAGCAGAGAAGGTAGGGACAGCAAAAATATACATTTTACAGACATTTACCATATTTCCATATTGTGATAAATCAATATCATAATCATATTTCTCAGCTCTCTCTTTCAGGAAATAAGGCTACTGTATATTACAGGCAGATATTTACTTAACCAGAGGCTTTCCTGTGAGCTCTGAATTGAAGTTTGACTAAACAAGATGGCCTGTACTACGAAGCAGGATTTAGGGTTAGCGAGGTAACTCCAGGTTTAATCCCAGGTTTTCAGGACTATGACAGTGGTTCACTTGTTACCAGGGTACATCGCCATGGTAACTTATGCTGCGAACATAACCTGCTCTGGAGCAGTTATTTTTGGTTAAGGGCAGTATTAGGAAGTTAAGTTTCGTATTCGGTTAAGGAATGACTGTGGTCAATGATAGTATGGTAATGATGTATGTGTTTGACAGGTAGCGTTCCAGGGTACAGTGGTAACCATTGAAAACTTCCTGGCGTGGAAAGCAAAGTTTGAACTGGAGATGGCCGAGCTGAGAAGGAAAAAACAGAAAGAGGAGGAGCAGGCAGGAAAACCCAAGCTCACGGGTAAACTCGGACGCTGTTACTTAAAGACACTTCTCTGTCAAGGCTCACAACTTGCAAAGTTGATTACATAAAAATATTTACAAAAGGAAATCTTTCTCTCACCAGGTAAACAGCTGTTTGAGAGAGACCACAACCTGGACACATCTGACATTCAGTTCCTTGAAGATGGTAATGAGTGTTTCTGAATGTGAATGTTTGAAACTGATGCTGTTAATGTTGTTATTGGGGCTTCTGTTTGGTACAGAGAATGAAAACATAAAAAAAATGTTGAAATGAAAATAATTAGTCATTTAATTCAGGACAAAAAACCTTTAAAACTTTAATGGACAACAGCATTCACTGTTTAATTCCATAACTGAAATATAAACGTTTCTGTGGTCCATGTGGTGGGAGCACAGATCTGAAACAGTTTTCAACATTGATCAAAGCATGTAGCTGGGTTGGTTTTTCATCCATCTGAGATTATGTCTGTTGCCATGAGGTACTGTTTTTGAAGAAATTGTGGAAAATGTAAAAATATCAGTTCTTAAAATGAAACAGATTTAATCTTTTTTTAGTACAAACAGAGACTGCAGTGAATGGGGAGGAGATTTTGGCATTGTAAGAATATCACGAATAAATGACTGTTTTTTGACCAGAACAGAAAAGCTAAAATCTTTAGTTCAGAGTGGATCTATTGGAGAATGATTTTATTCTGACAAACACCTGCTTTCTTCTTCTGCAGCTGGAAACAATGTTGAAGTGGATGAGTCTCTGTTCCAGGACATTGACGATTTGGACTTGGATGAGGACGACCAAGACTTTGACCCCTTAGAGATGGGCAGTGATGAGGATTAAAGCAGGAGTAGGACAGAGGATTGCTGAGGACTAACAGGACAATACCTGCTACTCTCTGTATAATAATATGATCATCTGACCAGACACATTAAGAAGATCCAACAGCTGCATTTATTTTTTAAAGACTCACAGAGTAGTTGGAGTGGGAATCTTCATATATACAACATATACACCCATGAGTGTTTCTATGCCTGAACAAGTAAATTTACCAGATAAATGTCTGACTTGGCTCTGGTGCTGTTTGACATGCTGGGCATCCCAGCAACAGGCCCATTATTTGGCCAGAAGATGGCAGTAAAATATGAAGTATGGCTAGGGAATGGAAGTAGCTAGTTGTGTAGCAAGTATTCAGATGCTTTACTGAAGTAGGCATACAAATAGCAATATATAAATATACTCCATTACCATGACTAGTACGATTACTGCATTCAAACTCTTATTAAGTAAAAGTAAAGGCATATTGGCAGCAAAATGTACTATCAACTGAAAATTAAAGGCACTCATTATGGAGTTCCAGAGTTTTAGATTGTAGTTTTATTACTTAACATTTTTATGTTGTAGCTTGTTCAGTAGGAGGTCATTTGAAAAAGTTTATATACCATTGAGTTGTGGAAGAGATTTCTTTTGGCCACTTAGGGGATAGGAACAAGTTGAAAAACACAATATTAACGTACCTACCCCATAAAGTCACAGCAAAGTAATAACAAGTGATCCATTGTGACTACAAATGTTGATTAGTGCATGCAGCAACCATTGAGACTTTGAATGACCGTTGTTTCAACATCCAATCAAGACGTCCTGTTATGGTTCAAAAATAGTTCCAAAATGAAAGTTGTGCCGAAGTCTGGGACGCTGAACTGTGTCGTTATCATAAACGGGCCTATTCAGCTATTCTGCTAAAGTTTATGTACACAGTGTGTATTCAGCAGCTTTATACAACCTATATGTCAGTATAAAGTTCACACTGTTTTCACAAACTCCTTTTATGCCCACAGCCCCCAGCTCATTTTTATGCAGGTAATGTCTATAATCCAAGATGTACTGCCCTAACATGTTTTCCCAGGATCCAGTGTTCATCATCTAGTATTTGATGCAGTATAGATGTTTGTGGATGTGCTGCACGGCTTCCTCCACCAGGTTGTCTTTCAAAACAACTGCTAACGGAGCATTAGCCTGCAAGCTAACGTTAGCCAAATTCAAATCCATTAAGTTGCATGGTGGAAATGTTATACCGTGAAAGTTAACTACAACTGTGGCATGTACATCAAACACTTACCGGCGGACAGCTGTCGTGGCGGCCAGTGCAGCACAATTTCTGTTGAATCTCACAAAATCATAAAATTCACACACGGACGTGCCCATAGATATAAAAACGTTTCTATACCTATGGACGCGTTCACCACACCCACAAGACAAGAGTCTTGAGCACGAGACGAGGTGAGGTCACAAGAAGTCTCGCAAGATTTGATCATATCGCGTGTGTACGGTGTGTATTGCGGGATCAAAGACAGCTTGGATAAAGACTAGAGAAAGGAATACAATTTACATGTAGATGTACATAAATGGCATAAACGTGTTTTTTATATTTAAAAAATTGGGTGTCGAGAAATACTAGTCTTAGGACGTGGAGTGGACGTCATAGTGTGGCCGTCTGATCACAACCATTTCACAACCAAATAAATTGTCACTCAAATGTCGTCATATTAAAAAACACATACATTTTTTTTCTATCATAGCAATAATATGATCAATATTTCCTGGTTTGTAAGAGAGGGTCTGACTGGACCATAATACTTTTGTACTTATACTAAAATTTTGAATGCAAAACTTTTACTTGTAACAGAGTATTTCTAGACTGTAGTATTACTACTTTTATTTAAAGCAACTCTGTGTTGATTTTGACGGTCCCTGTGGACAAAGGCGGTAGTGTTTCGCCTAACGTTGGGTGACATGTTCCATCCGTTTCACTCCCCACTGCAAGGAGACTACTTCCCTGGGAGGAGAGCGGACGGCAGCTCCAGAGACGGACCTTCAGTTAGCGGCTGACACAACTGGAATTCAGCCAGGGCAAACCCCAGTGCTGTTTCGTCTGATGTTGCGGAAAAATCCAACCCAGTGGCAGGCTTTAAGAATAACTATTAGAAACTAATAGAAATAGCCAATCTTCTTGCTGTTGGTCGCGTTTATGTAGGTCATATAGAGGTATCGGTATTAAATTGAGACTGATTCATGACCACTTAAAAACGCCACAGAGCCCTACTGTGTTTTTAGAGATGTTTCTGGTGGAGCGGCATGTCTGCTGAGCCCTATTAATTAGCACGAGTGATGAGTGAATTTTAAATCCTTAATTAGCTACAAACCAGTTTGCTGTCTCTTTTCCATGGATCTGACACGTCTCCGTTCTCCATATGCCTGCTCACCAAAACTTTGCTCTGCGCTCCATCAGAGTAGTTAACATTATGGATATGATTTGGATTGTGATATTAAAGATAAGATAATAATGTTAAACAGAACATGATGCTGTGATATTGTTTCACCAAGCACAGACACAGACTTTTAAAAGGGAGCCGCTATTTGAATAGAGGAGACATTGATATTAAATAGTTTTTTTTAATGTTTAAATATTGCACATTTTAGAGTGGCCTTTTATTGTGACCAGCCCAAGGCACACCTGTGTACTAATCATACCGTTTAATGAGCATCCTGATATGCCACACCTGTCAGGTGGATGGATTATCTTGGCCAAGGAGAAGTACTCACTAACACAGATTTAAACAAATTTGTGAACAAAATTTGAGAGAAATATACCTATTGTGTACGTGGAAAAAGTCTCTGTACTTCCTGAGCAAAGAAGGAAAATGCTAGGTATGCGCAGTAGATCGAAATAATTCTACGTAAGTTTATATATACATTTATAAAATGTTCACACAGCTTAGGGAGGAGAGGAGCAGGAGAGGCATTTACATTTAAATGGTTGTAAATCTAGTTCTTCAAGTATCAAATAAAACGTAATTTTCCAACAACAAAATTGTGGCCAGTGAAAATGCTGAGCGGCTAGTAACTTTGGAAAACAACTAGCCACTGTGGCTGGTGAGCAAAAAAGTTAATGTCAAGCCCTGCTCCAAATGTACAGTGTGACATACAATGTGTCACAGGCTGTACAGGCCCACAGCAGCAGTTTCTGATCTAGCTCAGCCCAGGGGTCTCATTTATAAAACTCAGCGTAGATTCCACCCTAAAACATGGCGTACTCACAAACCTCAGAATCTATGTACGCAAGAAAATATTCAGATCTATAAAACCATGCGGCGCACACCTGTACGCACTCTTCTCTTTGTAAATACCCACCTGCGGTGAATTGTGCGTGCGTGTACTCCTCCCAGTGTCGTCCTATATTCAACCATAAATGGTCAGTGCAAAGCACATCATGAATATTGATGCATAGAAATGAGCCTTCTTAGAACTCGTTCCCTCCTCATTCTTCCATTGACGTAGTCTTCTAGCAGTGCCGGAGCATTACACACGAGTGTCGCCGCAGTATTTATATGTTTACAGCAATCAGTTTGATTGCTTCACACCTTCCCAAAATGATCGCGACAGTCAGTGGTATCCCCCACCCTGGGATATCATTTGAAAATGGAAGTTTGATCGGTGAACACAATTTATTTATTTATTTAAGTTTTTTGGCCTGCGTTATGATTAGGACTATAATGAGGATATGGAGTGTAATGATTGTGCAAGAGCTGTCACTGGCTTTATTTCCAGACTTTGCTAATTCACACAGTCTATAGGTGCAGGTGGTGAGGATGTGCCGGGTGAGGTGGCTTGAGCAGGTAGAGTGTGTGTGGCAGCCACCGCGGTGTCTCCAGTGCGCTCTGTGCGCCTGACAGCACGGTCCACTAGAAGAAGATATTATTAGAAGATATTATTGAAAACCACTGACACTCTGTTCTGCAATTCTTTAATGCTATTTGATGTTATCTTGGATTTCTGCAAACCCGAGTGTCAGTAGCATACAGTCTAGCCCTGTCCTCTGCGCTCCGGGGATGGGGAACATGATGGTAAGACAGCGCTGATGAAATATTGAGCGGAATTTGATTTGAGATTTGAGTGGGCTTCTATCTTTTACAATTGAAAGGTGCTTATGGAATAGTTCTGGCTCACGAGCACAAATAACGCTGCTGGTTTGAATGTTTATGATAAAGTGGATCTATAAGTAACGTGTGATATGAAGTGAAATTAAATGTGACATTTAATCACATTTTCACATTGAATTTCTACAATCTGGCTTCAATTCACCACCTCACCATCTGCGTTGCCAATTTCCCCTGTCTCCAAAATGTTCGTACGCATGGGTCAGAGTTTCCGTACAGGTGCTCCCGTCAAGTCTGTTTTTATAGATCCCAACTTTTGCGTGGGAAGTGGCGTATGCCTCTTTCAGGCCCCATTTTGTGCGTGAGCAACGGTTATAAATGAGACCCCTGGTGTCCACATCATTCCCGTTAGTGTCAAAGGATCAGAATTCTCAATGTAATAGTGCCCTTATGTCTTACAGTGGAACAAAAACTGTGGTGTCCATAGCATGTACACTATTTTGCAAAAAATGCAATGTTTCACCTTTGATAAAATGTAAAAATTCCAGTTATACATCATTACACCCATCAGTCATTGAGCAAAATGATGATGATTCCAAGTGTCTGAAATTGCACTTTACTGCTCTCAACAGTGTAAACAGTATGGAGGGTTTATTACAAGGAATAGTCAATACACGTAAGGATGAAAAACACCACAGGCAAGGAACTAAATTAGATAATTTTCTCAATGTCGTAACGCAAACAGTCATACAAGAACTGAATCAAATACAGTATAATATTAAAAAAATATAACTTACATCTGGCAATATGTGATTATAGAATAAGTGCAGGACTAAGAATCTGACCAAGCAGTCAGTGCCTAATTTCATTTTCATTCATTTTCAAAGCAACCATTACTATTGTTCAATATACATGAATATAATAATAAATGTTTCCTAAGAGTTATAAAGTTAAATCCAATCCCAGACAACGCATTATCTTTCATTAAATTGAATATTGATTATTTAAATGTTTAAACAGGGTAACACTATGGGGGCTGTAATCTAAAGTATTACCTTTCATGCAAACTTTCTAGCATTTGAAATCAAAGTGGTCAGGTGTGTGTTGGTATGTTACTCCTGTGACACAGTTACAATCATTTGTCATTTCTGAGCTGAATGTTTTTCACATTGCAGTCTGTTTTTGTTGATCACATCTGAAGGAGATAATCTGAGGTATCATCTGTTGTCTGTCTGCTACTCTGCACTGACCAACACTCCTGCTCTGCAACATGATTAGCTAATTGATTCAAAGTCTGTTATCAGGAAAATGAACAGTTGTTATAACATAATTATGAATCTTTGAATCGTGGCTTCACTTGGACTTTAGGCTTTTAACTTGGAATGACATGATATCCTCCCCAAGCACATTGGTGTTGAAGTCGAAGTCGAGTTGCAGGTCTTTTTTATTTTGTCAAGTCTAAAGTAATCATATTCCTGACTCAAGTCTAGCTCAAGTCCAAGTCATGTGACTCAAGTCCACTCTGCAGATTAGCTCACATTTCTATGGAATTTGACATACAGTATATAGTGAGCCATAGTTGCTTTCACCATTACTTTCATGTTTTAAAGGTGTTATTGATAACATTTTTATGTAGACAAATAATTAAAAAAAAAGAATACATACACAGAGCTTTTAGAAAGGTGCGGAATTAAAGTATGGCTTTTCCTAAAAAAAATATTATGATTGTGAATCAACCATTTTAAAAATTTTGACGGGTCCAAAATGAATGTTTTGTTTATCTCTGTAAGAAGTCTGATGTTAGGTTCCCATTTCCAACAAGGCTTGTGAGACAGTAATATATCATTTGGTATCACGTGGTATCTCTGTGTCATCAGCGGTCAAGAGTCTTAGTAGTTGCCAGTTAGTGTGGAAAAAACAGAAAGTTTGGAAACTTAAAGTTTGACGGTAAGCACCCAGTAAGCGTCACTTAGGTACCAATCCCAAGTGCTCAGTGACAAAAGGAGGAGCAAGACCAGGGTGAACACTGCTTCAGCTTTTGCTCGTTGGAATCAGCTGAAGGAGTTTCAAGGGCTGAAAAGCCACGCCGAGGTGGCCACTTTTCTTCTTCACCGGTAAGCTAAAGCTAAGGTTTCGTGAGCTAACTGGGAAGCTACACAGACACTGTCTTGTCAGATCAACATGCACAACATAAATGCACATAATCACTACTGGTTCAAATGAATTCATTACCCTACCACGAAAGATTCATCACTTGACATGACTGAGTCTGTCTGACTCTCACTCCACTCGACCATGAGATGCAGGTTGTGCAACGAACTGGCAACCACTTGAGGTGGCATGCGCTTCGAGCAACAGCAGTGTTGTGATGTAAATGCAGTGGAAGGGGGGGAGTGGGCTGAATGTTATCAATATCACCTTTAACTCTGAATTATGTGACCACCAATATAGACTCAAACTATACTGTATATTTAGCAGCCATAGAAGTCCATAGTACATTCCAATGTTCATTTACTTCAAATCAGATAATATACTAAGCCTTTCTTTCTCTACAGTATTAAACAAAACAAGCATAGACTTTAAAATTACTGATGTAATCCACCACAGTGAACAGAAAGCATGTTTTTAGTATTGTCAAAGTAATTTTGACACGGTAATATAGTTGTAAGTGAGGACTGATTTACAGGGAGTGCACTGCATTACCAAGCAACAATAATGTAACTGTGACAACAGTAAAACAGGCATGATCCTGTGAGGGATTACTTGACTCAAGAAGCTGTAAATTCTGCAGATTGAATGCTAACAGTGAGACAATGGTTGGAGTTATATTTTTACATGACCACAAGAAAATAAGGTTTGCTACATTGAGATTAAGTCTACCATGTCAAAATTACAACATATTCTATCCTCAACACAGCTTTGCATAGATTTTCAAAGCAAACTAAAATTAATAGAAACCAATGACTGCCTGGAAGGAGGGAAAAACTATAGTATGCTTTGGAAATAGCAGTAAAGTGAAGTGTAGCCTCATAGGCTAGAATGTACACAGACACAGGAAAGAGAAGCTGTCATGAATAATGTTTTTTTCTGTAGTGTACATGAAGCTGCAACTGTGACTATCTTCTTTGTGTTGTCATGAGACCAACAACTGATCACTCAATGTCCCTGATGTCCCATATAAAAGACAGAGGAAAGTCCTCCATCTCTCTGTGGAAAACCTTGTCAAACCGCTCATTCTGGGCCACAGTGAAGTGATTCTTCAAGTCACCGACGGTGCCTAATGTTCACAGTACACGAAAGGAGGAGGAAAAGGTTGTAGTCATCCATCCTCACTCTTCTATGTATCATTAGTCTGGATATTCAGTGCATTCCAGCAGTTTACTGATATTAAATGTTTTATTTTTGTGTTGTACACTTCAACCATCTCATCTACATCTACTTCAGTTAGTGATTTCCTGCATTTCCCAGAATGATGTTTAGTATAACTAGATCAGTATATACCCAGTTTCATACAGTGTATATGAATACCATACTGTATACACTGTGGAGTCATTTTGACAGTGCTGTTTTTTGTAAGTATACAAGCAATTTATGACAGAGCTAACACAACAACAACAACAACTGTGTTGCTGTCCAAATACTTAGGGACTTCACTGTATCTGTATTCATTAATATGATGGTGACAGAAATGCATGGAAAACTGTGCTCTTTTCTAACCAAGTTTCCCCAACAAGCCTGTGAGTCTCACAAATGTTTCAACTGCAACATTGTTGAAAACTCAGCATCAGAATAATTGCTGAGAGGTGTTTGGGTGGTGCAGTGGGTGTTGGAGGGGTGAAGCTCTCACTCAACATCAGAGACCCAGGGTTTGATTCACCGGAGCGGTACCTCCATCTTAGTTGTATGTTCCCACAAACACAACTGTGTTACTGTATACAGTATATTATTCAATCGTGTTATCGATTCTGATTCTGATATTAGTGACTCCTAGTGGTTGGTCAACGTGGAGGTTGGAACTGGGTGGGATAGCTTGAACCTCATCACTGGCAGGCTAACATGGTGCCACAGAGGTAGCACACATGTCTGTCTGCAGCTCTCTCCACGAGTGGAGAATTGGGCATTCCAAAATTGGAGGGAAGGGGAGGCGCAGAAATTAATAAAATAAAAATGGATGCTGAGATGTATATAGACACCCAGAAATCATTTTTATTATTGTTACTTGTATGTGAAAGGTGTCACTCGTAGTGATGAACCCACAGAGAATTATCACCAACTCAAAAGAGCTTTCCAGCATGTTTCAGCTTATTGTTTTGACCATTTTACTGTTTTAGTTCAGTCTCATGACTTTCATCAACCTCAGTGAAAATGCTCTAAAAAGCCACATTAGCTGCTCAGTAGCAAACAGCAGACAGACACAATTTGAGACTAGCTGGTGAACATAGAGGAGCATTTAGCAGTGAAAGAGGAGATGGAAGACCACCTGAAGCAGTAAACACTCTTACCTTTCCTCATGAATCTTCCTTGGTGGTGGTTGAGCAGGTCACCTGGCACTTGCTCATAGTTGGCCTGAGGGACCTTCTTCATGTTCTTGGAAGGTGCTGTGTTTCACCACATTGGCCAGCTGCTCATCAGTCAGCTCTTTACCCAGGAACAAGGAGATCCTCTCCACTGCTGACTGCAGGTCCTGAACAAGAACACATAAATGTACTAAAAACATATGATATGACAGCTTATGGGCATGCACAGATTAAAATGATTTGAGCTACTACTTGAATCATCTCTTCATAAGTGATGAACAGCATGTTCATATCATCCTTGTGTGAGTACCAAGTCTTAATGTGTTCAAACCAGCTGCACCCAAACACTGCAATGAATAATGCACAGTGTCACCGCCACACTATAGACGTTCATCATGAGCTGCACTGTTGAGAAAATACCACAAGCAACATTCTCTGTGCATCCTGCTCTTACCATCTCCTCTCATGAATTTCTCAAAGAAGTCATCGAAATCCTTTGGAGTTTCCAACATGTTTGGAAGCTTATGGAAGTAGAAGTAAGACATGAGGACATCTTTGGGATTTCTTGCTACGTAGATCACCTAAAAGAGATACAGTCTGGGTATTAACAATTTACAGCTCTATCCTGTTTATTAGGGACTGACTGACTTGGAATTGCTGTATTGGATTTCAAAGCTGTAATAGGCACATTACAAAATATATAGGATCAATTCTACATTATCAGTCTGTAACTGTACTGCATGTTCATGCCAAAACCAATATGGGGCCTGAAATTGGCCTCTCAGTGTTAATAGGATGATCTGGACATGTACCATTTCCTGCAGCTACAGGGCAGGAAGTCACAAGCCCGACTGCAGCAAACAACAGAGGAACGCTGGATGAAGAGAGAGCAACAAAAGAAACGGAACTAAATGAACATCAGGGTTTCCTTTTGGTGTCAATGTAGCAGCAAAGCTTAAGAATGGCAGTGGCAGAACAACACTACTGGAGAGATTGACATTAATTCTGCCGTGGACCCCAGAGGATGAATCAGTACCACCATTGGGCCAAAATTTTCACTTGTGCATGGGGTTGGGTATCGTTTGAAATTTCTCAAGGCCGATGCAATACATTTTGGCACCGACATCAAACTTTTTTTTTTTTACCAATGCCTTATTTTGAGAAATATAAAAATGCTTTTACACCAAATCCTATTTTCATTGAACAAAAGTAAGTCCTGAAATGTTGAATGACACAAGCAGTCGTACAAGAACTTTCACCTAAAAATAAATACAGTCTAAAACTAAAATCAGGAACTATCTGATCAAAGTGGAAGTAAACACGATTTTTAATCTGACCATATATTTGATGTCGGCTTTCTGTACTTGACAGTTTTTGATACTTGGTGTTCACGGACATCTTCAACACCTCACTGGAGACATGCCATGTGCCAGCCTGCTTCAAGTCCTCCACCATCATCCGTGTCCCCAGAAAAACAAGGACCACAGGACTAAACGACTACAGACCCATCGCCCTGACCTCTGTGTTAATGAAGTCTTTTGAGTGCATTGTGCTGTCACAGCCTAAAGCCAACACAGACCCACTACTGGACCCCACGCAGTTCACCTACAGATTGACTGATTGATTGTGGAGTACAGGAGGAACCCAGCCCCATCCACCCCCATCACCCTATGTGATTCCCCAGTTGACACTGTGGAGTCCTTCCGGTTCCTGGAGACCATCATATCCCAGGACCTCAAGTGGGAGCTGCGGCAGCTGAAGAAATTCAACCTGCCAAAGACAATGATGGTGCACTTCTACACTGCCATCATTGAGTCCATCCTCTCCTGCTCTATCACCATCTGGTATGCTGCAGCCACTGCCAAGGACAAGGGCAGGCTGCAGCATATCATTCGCTCTGCAGAGAAGTGATTGGCTGCAATCTTCCATCTCTCCAGGACCTGTATGCCTCCAGGACCCTGAAGCATGCAGGAAAGATTGTGGCCAACCCCTCCCACCGCGGACACAAACTGTTTGAGACACTCCCCTCTGGCAGGAGGTTGCGGTCCATCAGGACCAAAACCTCACGCCATAAGAACAGTTTCTTCTCATCTGCAGCTGGCCTCATCAACTTAAACTTAATTATAACTTAATTAAAACTTAACTTAATTATAACTCATTCGAAAGCCTTGTTCTTAGTCTCTCTCACCCAACCTGGAAAACTCTACAGCCAATTCTATTTGTTATAGTGTACCGCGCTCCTGGCCCATATTCTGAATTTCTAAATGAATTCTCAGAGTTTTTTTTATCAAGTTTAGTCCTTAAAACAGATAAAGTAATTATCGTAGGTGATTTTAATATTCATGTGGACGTTGATAATGATAGCCTTAGTACTGTGTTTATCTCATTATTAGATTCAATTGGCTTCTGTCAGAGTGTACATAAACCCACTCACTGTTTTAACCACACCCTTGACCTTGTTTTGGCTTATGGTATTGAAATTGAACATTTAATAGTCAGTTCATCAGATCATTATTTAGTAACATTTGAATTCCTATTAGTGGACTACAAGCCAGTAGCCAAAAACTCCTACAGCAGATGTCTATCTGATAGTGCTGTAGCTAAATTTAAAGAAGCGATTCCATCGGCATTTAATTCAATGCCATGTCTCAAAATAATGGTGGACTCTTATGCTAACTTTAGTCCGTCCCAAATTGATCATCTNTATTACTCATATTTCTATTACTAGCCATATTTCTATTATTAGTCGTATTACAATTTTTAGTCATATTTCTATTATTAGTCATTCTTCCATTGTCATTAATGTTATTATAATAATAGCTGTTATTGCTATTATTAGTTATATTTCTATTGTTATTATAGTTGCTGCTGCATTCCTGTCTGTCTGCCTGCCCGCCTGCCTGTCTGTCTGTCTCTCTCTCGCCTCTCTCTCTGTCTCTCTCTCAACCCAACCAGTCAAGGCAGATGGCCGCCCACCTAGAGCCCGGCTCTGCTCGAGGTTTCTGCCTCTTAAAAGGAAGTTTTTCCTTGCCACTGTCGCCAAGTGCTTGCTCATGGAGGGAATTGTTGGGTCT
>NTHP01000198.1:991770-1002710 GCA_003416845.1 Oplegnathus fasciatus | reverse complement strand
GCTTGCTCATGGAGGGAATTGTTGGGTCTCTGTAAATAACATTATTAAGAGTACGGTCTAGACCTGCTCTATATGTAAAGTGTTATGAGATGACTTTTGTTGTGATTTGGCACTATATAAATAAAACTGAATTGAATTGAATTGAATCAACAAGGCCCGGGACCCCCACTGACACGAACTCTATACTCACCTCCCCCACTACACGTTACATTAACGTACACACCTGAATAAATGGGTTTCATTAACGCACATCTTTTGGACTTTATCTTTGCACATTGCAAATATTCTTTATTCTTCAACTGACTTTAAATACTGTGAACTCTTGCACATTCTTGGCAAATATTTTTCACATTCCTACATAAATCTGTACAGTTCTTTCATTTAAATAACAGACATATTGTACATATTGTCTATGTCTATATCTTTATTTTATAATATTCTACATATTTTTATTGTCTATTTTTATATTTAAGGTATGCTTCTGACTCACAGTACTTGCTGTCACCTTTTCCTTTTCGTATATTGTCTACTTACTGTGTTTATATGCACTAACATACCAAGTCAAATTCCTTGTATGTGTAAAACTACTTGGCAATAAATTTGATTTCAATTCTGATTCTAAGACTGCTGAAGCCTTGTATTAAATTAAGCAGAACTTTAGAATGCATTTTTACACAGAACAATGACTCTGGATTCTGGATTCTGACCCCCATGACTTTGATAGAAATTGCTTTAGGAAGTCATCTTTGTGGCAGGTGAGAGGAGGAACAATTACAACGACCAATAATGCTTTCAGTGTCCATATGTGCATCTAAGTATTGTTTTAAGGCAGACTTTATAAATTTCACTATGTGTCACTCATATTGACAAGACAGAAAATAGACCAACTGATGGAGAGGAGGTTGGGACTAACAATACACTGTCTGCTTCAAAGAGAAAAGCCTATTTTAACTTGAATTGATGTATGACATTTCTGATGCAGCTCAATGTAATTTTATGGTAACATTTTACTTAAGTCCCCCTATTTAGCATTTATAAGTAGTATATAAATAGTGCTGTTTCATGTATGTGTTAACAACCATAACTCCTCCAGTGGGCACCCATAAGAGGAGACTAGTGTATGTACATATAACAAACAGATGACAATATTGTAAAACACAGTTATAATAATAATAATAATAATAATAATAATACATAATAAAAATGTATTCATAGAAGTTAGAATTGGTACATCAACAAGCACTTAAAAATGTCCTCATAGCTGCTTACAACTACATTACAGTGTGTTTTTAACCATTTATTAAATGTTTGTATACTGACTATTAATGCTAAATAGGGGGACCTAAAGTACAATCTTACCAGTTTTTCAAAGCGTAAGTGAAATACACCTGGTTAGAGAGCTGACCTTGCCCTTTTTCTGGCCCAGAGCAGGTGGAATGAAGTGGTACTGCAGATGCGTGACCCTCTGCCTGGGTGATAGGGCCGTGATGAACGCCTGTCTGTTGCCATTCACCTCAATCCAGAGCATGAGATCAGGTTGAGCTTACTGATGGCGGTCACATCTCCCTTTGCCTCAAGGAGCAGTAGGATCTGCTGCATCCAGATGGTCCCTGTCAAACAGAACAGACAGGCCTCGTTTCCATCTCCCAGACTCTGAGTATACCATGGCAGCAATTAGGTCAACCTTGTGTATGAGTACACCTCTCCTCTTCTCTCTGTGGAGCTTTGTCCTGATTTCTCTTTGAGTGTTTGTCCAGCTGATCATTTGTTACCCTGCTCTCTCCTGAAATCAATTTGCAACAAACAAAAGAGCGGGGCATTCATCTGCAAATGCTGTACATACTAATCAGCCTTGCTTCTTCCTCTATGCTGAGAGCTCCAAGATTCACACTGACCTTAAGTGCCTTTCCATTGCAGGACACTGGACACAACTGTGTATCTGATGGAGGAGCCTGTACTGACGCCTGGTGCCTCATCAGTGTGTGTACAACAGGACTCTTCCAACCATAGCTCTCACCTGATATTGGGTATGTGACAAACACATCAGTCTCTAATCTCCAGGTTGTAAATCTGGTCCACATCATCTGGCTCATGAGTCCCGTTGATCAGCTTGAAGCCTTTATGTGGCACCAGTTCATGGTTATGAGTCTTGACATAATTTAAATCCATGATAGCTAAAGCAAAATAAAAGGACAGGTGCATTTTTTTAACCTACTTTGTTATACTTGTGCTATACTTGCACATTTACATTGGTATCAATTCATCATTTGCCAGCGGAATTCCAAAACTGTGCAAACGTAGAAAAATAACAGTTGAGAAGGCATCTAAACACTAGGTTATATCCCAGTGACCAAATAGACTCAATACAAAAGGCAAAAAGCAAGACACATCGAGTACAAATGCGAAGTTATGCGATAGTCTGTCCGTGTCCTTTTATCAACATGCCGTATACCTGCTCAGTAGCAAACAGCAGACAGACACAGTTTGAGACTAGCTGGTGAACATAGAGGAGCATTTAGCAGTGAAAGAGGAGATGGAAGACCACCTGAAGCAGTAAACACTCTTACCTTTCCTCACGAAATAAATACGTTTCGGAGGTCCCACCTCTTCACGTTTGCTGAAAACTGGAGATGCGCACTGAGAAAAAAAAGCCGCTCAGAGTACGAGAGTTTCCTGTTCTCACCGCACCTCAGCAAGAAACTGATGATGACAGAGGAGAGGAGGGAGTACCTCACAAACGCGGTGAAACGCCCTTACTGAGAGCTGTCCCTGCTGAATACAGGAAAAAAAATTTTGTAGTATTGCTCCCTTGACTGGTAGTTTTTAGTAAACTTGTCACAGAATAGTTTGGAATGTTCTTTGTTTTTACTGCTGAAACAATTTGATTAATCAATAAGTCAATCAACAGAAAAATTCTGCAATTCTGATAATGGATTAATTGTTTATCAAGTAAAAATGCCAAACATGCTGTGGTTTCAGCTTCTCCACTGTTAGGATCTGCTGTTTTTTTCTGTTTTATAACACTGTAAACGGATTATTTTAGAGTTTTGGACTGTTGGTCGGACAATACAAGACAGTTGAACAAGACACCTCAATGTTGTGATGGGCTTTTTTTTAGACTACTAATTGGGAAAACAAAGTAGATAGCAATGAAGATACTACATTTTTTTTTTTTTTTTTTACTACAATTTTCAAATGACTGAACTTTCATGCTTAAATTTATAAATTAATCAGTAGTAAAAATAATCATTAAATACAACCTTAATTTTATTCATGATGGAGGTTTTGCCAGGAAATTGACCAACCAGCAAGGTCTCCCATGTGAAATCGTGGTGGTAAGTCACTCAGAGTCTAACCACCAAATGCTCCATTTACTTGGCAGATGACAGCCTCGGTAATAGGCATACTCATTACACATGTCTGTCCCTTTCCCCTGAAGTAATGTTTTATTCTAAAATTGTAATAATTCTTTATGTTTGTGGAGGTGTTTTTTTTTTATTTCGGATGAGGCCTCCTCTATGAAACACTGCACGTAACCCTGACCAGCTGTTGGACCTGCTGCTGTATTTAACCTAAAATCACTCATTACACACAGATAACCTCCGTTCAACTTCTCATGTGACTTCTAAAAACAGATGGCTGCTGAGTGATGATTTAGGTGTGTCACAGGAAAGGGAGTAAATCAGTTATGTGATCAAATATTTGATGTTGATGATTATCGTACTTATTTTAACTCAAACTGTAGGAATTTTGTTCCATTTGACATCCTAGTGTATTTTCAGTTAAACAGTGTGATTCTCTAACAGCCAAATGGATAAGGGCTCTGCTTGTTTCTTGTTCGTCAGATTCGTCCTGCTCCATTTCCTCTCTCACACATTGACCATTGATTGCCAACTGTAAATAACTGGACAGCATGGAAAACACATAGTTTATTTAAAAAAATATGTGGAGATTGTAAAATTTATTAGCAAATGATTATGTCGCGCCTCTAGTGCTAACCAACAATAGTAATAGAGACGCTAACATCTAGTTAGATTCGGGAGTGGTATGCCTTGAATAACTCTCGAGAGGAGAGGTATTGAATTGAACAGCTGACAGATTTTATTGCCTCACAACAATAACACAATGTATGCAGCATATACTGTGCTGCAATTTGCATGTAGAAAATGACATAAAATNAATTAAGGAGGTTTGAGATCCAAAAGTTCAATTCCTTGTGTACTACTACTATGACTCCTTCTACCCGGGTAGAGCTAATAGTGTGTACGTGTTCTTATCTGGTGTCTGAATGAATGAATCGAGCTACTCAGACGTCCTCTGTGGGCAGATCCTACGGTAGGCCACACCGCTTCCACGACCGTCCACAGTCTCACTGGGCTGGGCTCGCCATCAGGAAACTACACCTCAAATGACATATGGGATTTTAGTAGCCCTATATTTCATATGGGTTACAATTACATTAAATAGCTCCTTAAGTGAGAAATCAAATTTATGTTCACAGTAAAAACAAACAGATAGAAGAGAAGTCTGTTCCTGTTCATGGGATCCTTTCAGCGCATAATGTCCTGGAGTTCAAGATGCTTATCTGTAAAAACAAACAGCAAAGTGTGCTGATATACAGATAAAGAGCAGTTTATTTAACATTTATTCATAGTCTGCACACTTCATCAAACTTCTAATTCTAGAAGACCTTCCAACAAGGTGGTTAGTCATTACGCAAACAAGGTCTTTCTTTGCTTAATGACATCACAGTAAAGGAACAACGCTGCATGATTCAGTATTAACTTAACCTACCTCACAGGAATCTTGTTCAGTCAACAAAAGTAAATCACATTTCATTCTAAACCTCAGCAGGGCTGTCAGATAATCTGTTCAAGCCACGCACATACACTTCTCGACGGCTCACTTGTTTCTCCTCAGCAGACAACACACCCTGTCCTGCCACCACCTGGTACTGTTTGTGCTTCAGGCTGCCAGGGAACTTCCTGACATGGCAGATGGCTGTGGATATGGTGTCTCCACTCAGCAGCTTCCTGGTGTCTGACGCTGAGGAGCCAGGATCCAGAAGCAGGAGGCACAGGCTTCCATTCTTTTTTTGCTCCAAGCCCACTATAGAGCGACTGTGACCTGCCGGAGGACACAGGGTGAAGAGAGGGGGACCAGAGGTGGAGTGACAGGCTGGCTGACTGACTAAATAGGGTCATGTGTCAACTGATCCTATATGTCACTGGACGTTGAGAAAAACCTTATTTGGCCTCTAACACTTATAAACTTTTTAATTAATTCATTTTTACAGATTTAACAGATTCTTAAAAACAAGTTTGAATTTAGAAATGAGTATGAGGCTTACTCCTATAACTCCACGAAGCAGCCTTAAACTCGCAACTAAATTCTAACCTCACTGCCTCTGGATATTATAATGCCAAGCTCTCTCTGTATTATTTAAAGGAAATTAAAGACCTATCTTTTTAATCTGGCTTTCAATTTGGAATAATGTTATAGCCTTGTGTTTGTTGTTTTTAAGTTTTAATGACTGGTTTTTACATTATTTTTTATCCCTGGTGTTCATTTTATTTTATTTTATTGACTTTTATTTATTGATTTTTAACATTTTATTGTTTTATTGTTGTATTTTCTTTTGTGTCTGTTGTTTTAATTTTGCTATGTGAAGCACTTTGGGCTGCATGAAAGGTGCTATATAAATAAAGTTGATTGGAGTTGAGCAATCATGTTCTTGTTTGTTACCAGGTAGATTCTCATATCCCTTTATCCCATCTGATAACTTTTATGACATGGTACAGAGCTTTTTATCCATCAAACATGGTAGGAATTAAATGTTTTTTCTCCAGTTCTGTGGCGAATGGATATGTAGTCTGCATCAACGAAGGCTGTCTGCATGCAATGAATGTTGCACTGGCCCTCCTCATCAAGGACTTTCTAAAGTAAGAAATGGTGTAATAACTGATTCCCCGAAAGTTTAACATTTGTTAGTCTTTTGTAAAACACAGGTGATCCAGCTAAATCATTATTCAAATGTTTTTCGCTCAAAACGAAGAAAATTTGTAATGCTAGCTTGTTATTTGGCGCGAGCCAGCCTCACGTGAACCTGATCTTTTCCCGTACGTTACAGCAATAGACCATTACTACAATGCCAAATTTCTTTCCACCTCAAGCTGGCAGAGATTAAGCAAAGTACCTAGTGTCATGGGGTTACTCCATGCCTTCTGTTAACTAGGTTGCACACAGCTCTTACACGCAGTGTAACACACGGGTGTACAATTCCATTTTTAATTACATCTTGCTGCCTGATAGGATTGTTACTGTTGTTTATTAAGCAGCGATGATGTGAAGATGTGTTGAAGAGATTTCCGCTGACACCGACTTAGTTGCATAAAAAGGTTTATTACAAAAAGCACAGCATCAAAACAAGCACCATGGATTGCCTGNTGAAAGCTGAAATGTTGATCTCTTGTCTCATATTCATCTTTTGATGTCAAACCCAAATGTTTTCAGTCTACAGCAAAAATACAGGAATTGGCCTCACTGTTCCAATACTTTTGGAGGGGAGTGTAATTTATTCCTTTGACCACCATTGTTGTCCAAAAACCCATCAGTGAGCCACACCGTTGCACTAGGTGACATGTTCCTTTACTATTATGAACACTGTAGTTTATATGAGTTAATCTCACATACATCGTCCAGTTGGCATAAATACTCACTAAAGCACCAAATGTGTATTGGTGCTCTGGCTAAAATAGTCCCCAATAAATTGCACTATTTCCTCCCGTTTGAGTACCGCTTGCTAAAAACTACAGTGCCCAGCTGTTTTAGGAAATTACAGTACTGAGCCTTTTTCATAAAAACAAAACTATATACTTGTGGCCTGTTTTTAAGATTTGTGTCTTCAGCAGGAATAAATGGAGTGCCACAGACAGGGTAGAGAACTCAGAAAGTAATGAGAGACGGACTAACACATTTTTGGTTTGGGTGTTTTCATGGGATTTGTTGACAATAAGAGAATCACAGAATAACGCCGGCCTTTTCCTTTAACTTTGAAGGTGCCAAAGTCGAGGTGTCCTCAGGTAAATTGCTTGCACAGCCCTCAACTGCTTGTCAAAATTAGAGCAAAACATTGTCTGGTTAAAGGTGCAAAACAATTCTGCCTTTAATGAGTATCTGTTGTACAATTTTCTAATCAACAGTATGGCTCTGTTAAGACGTAGGTGCACCTTTGCAGGCTACACACACACACACACACACACACACATACAGTATACAAACACTGCATAATCCGCACAACATAAGCACAACGTAACACATAGTTATTTATCAAAGGTAATTACTGTTCAGTGTTTAGAAAGCATGGACTCAGCAGCTCCCTTTTCCAGTACAGCACTGAAGATTTTTTTCTCAACACAGCTAATATCAGCAGTGCTTGTTAACGCTACTCACCACTTTCTAAGCACCTCAGGCCAGTTGGGTTATAAAGGACTCCGAGGATGAGGTTTACTGTTATTAGACACATGCAGCTGCATGGTTTCCTGAACAGCTGCCCATGTGGCACTTCTGTAGTGCAGAGCAAAACTTTTATCCCATAACGCTGTCTAATATGAACCGAATTGCAAAGTGGGCAGAAATTGCAGAATTTACTGTGTAAAAGAAAAAAAGTACACCGAGGTTTAATTTCTCTGACCGGCTGCCTACTTCAGGATGAGTTGCTGAGACAAAAGAGACTAATCTCCTCATTCGCTCCACTCATAAAATGTGTTTTTCTCATTAGGACTTTGTGTGCGTGTGTGTGCTTGTGGACACATTTGCGAGCCTGTCTGTAAGTGTGCGCGTGTGTTGCCAGAGTCACAGTCTGAGATATGAAAGGATAAGACGTGACAGCAATTATCACCACCACTCAGCTGCTAATGAAGCGAATGTTCAAACACCATAACCCTCTCTACTACATGCCTAATCTTAATCCTGACTATAACCTTAAACTAACCCTGACTCTTTTTAACCGAAAACCCAAATCCTTCCCCTCATTTTGAAAGCATTTGGAAACTGTTGTTTATTAAGCAGCGATGATGTGAAGATGTGTTGAAGAGATTTCCACTGACACCGACTTACTTGCATAAAAAGGTTTATTACAAAAAGCACAGCATCAAAACAAGCACCATGGATTGCCTGTGAGAGGATCTGGAGCCAAAAAGATCACTCTGTCTAAACAGCTTTGTCTGCCCAGTTATATAGGGTAGTTGTTATTGCAAAAATGAGGTAAGCTATAGACCAAAACAATCCCATTTAAGGAGAGAAATAACAAGAAGAACCAGAGGGACCGAGAGGCCCAATTTCCTATGGAATGGGACCTTTCAACCTGTACCCTTAACGTAAACCATATGGACCACCAGATACCACAAGATGGAGATATTTTTAAATCTGTAAATGTACGTANAGACAGCTGGACACAGATCTGAGATGATTCAGAGATCAGCCCAAGGCAAGAAAGAAAGGCTGTACTGCAGCTACAGACTCACATCTGTTAGTTTCTGTGTGCGAGTGTGTGTGTGTGTGTGTGCGAGTGTGTGTGTAATCTGGCTATAATTTGCTTAATTATCTAATATGGATCAAGCTAAATGGGAAAATTCTTACATTTACTGGTCAACTGGATTGTCATGAAATCTGGTACAGACATTTACAGTATGTCCCCCTCAGGATGAATTATACTTTGTCATGGTACAGTAAATTGATGGTGAACATTATCAACCTTCTTCCTGCAACACTGATATTGCAAATATTGAGTATATGTGTTGTGTATATGTATATACGTAACTGTATATCTTCCTTGTAAATATAATTTAGCCTTTTAGCTGCAACCTTTTTATTTCTTCCTTTAGTGCCACTTTTATATACTTTGTTTGATTTTATTGTTTTTATTATATTCTAATTTAAATATTTGAATATCTGTTTGGACATTTTCTGTGAGGGCGCTACAACTGCGCTCTACTTTAGTAAACCTGAATATTTCGGTATTTTCTCCGCCTTGTCGATAAATCACACAGGAAGACAACATTCAGCTTTTTTTTTAGCAGCAAGCAATTTAAAGACATGAGAACGTATTGTATGTTATCTGATACAGTAGACACAAATCCAATGCAATGCACTTTCTTGTTAAGATATCCGTTGTAGGTATGCGCTAGCNGGTAAGCTATAGACCAAAACAATCCCATTTAAGGGGAGGAATATCAGGAAGAACGAAAGGGACCGAGAGGCCCACTTTCTTATGGAATGTGACTGCTCAACCTGTACCCTTAACGTAAACCATATAGAACACCAAATACCATATATGGAACTCCAGATACCACAGAAACACACACACACAAATTCACACTCTTGTTTCTCACCTATGAATAACTGGCTGTTGAGCTGCAGATGAATGTGTCCATCAGCGGGAGCCTCCTGCGTGGCGGCAGGGAACTCGTCGACACGCAGCGATGCTTCCTTCACATTTCGCTCGGCTCGCACGCTGTGCCACCGGTTGTCGTTCAGCTGGACGCTCGTCTCCACTCGCACCTCCAGCGGCCCGTTTCCCACATCGAAAGAGAAGACGACCTCTGAGGAGGCTGGAGAGGAGAGGTAATGGTCAGAGCAGTTAGATCAGATTAGGTGAGCGTGATGGTTGTGCACACAGACTGTGTAAGAAGCGTTTGGATGATTGGGTGACTGTCACACCAGCAGAGTGAGTTTGACTTGTTCCTGTTGAATTCCAACCGGCTGATTAACAAACCTTCCCTGACACTTTGAGATAATTGTGTCCTCTGATGAGTGAGACATTGCAAATCCCTTATGTCGCTTCCAAACACGTCGCAGCTCCATCTTTGCACAGAGAGACAAACGCTTTAAACAATTCATCATGACACTGTGTGTAATGATGTTGACACTGTTAAAGCTGCAGCATGATAAGTAAGTTTTATTTACTTTATGAATTTGCTCAGCGAAGATTTGTGAAAATATGTTCAGTTCAGATCCAGCAGTCGCCTCATTTTTCTGATGCTGAGTGAGAAATGAAGTGAAATGTGTGAAATCCATCCAACAAATGAGGAGCAGTCTACGGTTTGTATAGCAAGTATGAAGACTCTGTCCTGTCAGTTGTTCTTAGACAGCTAACTATGTGGGTGGAGTAGGAGGAGTGCAAGGGCATAACATTCTTTCTCTTTGTTAGAAAAATATCCTACCAAACTTAACAAAAGGAGCTTTAAGAATACATTTTTTCTTTCAAGAAAACTCACTTTGACTTAGATTTAAAAAAAAAAGTCTTTTTTCTGTCACACTGTTCATTGGAAAAGCATTTTCCTCAGTTTGGCTCCAGACTGCGCCATCTTTCAGTGAACCCATTAGTCAGTCGTGCTCCTCCATCATCATATGTTGGCAGAAGTGTGAAGTGACTTCCTCCCACCCGTCCATCTGTTGGCAGGATGGACAGACAGCTGGACACAGATCTGAGATGATTCAGAGATCAGCCCAAGGCAAGAAAGAAAGGCTGTACTGCAGCTACAGACTCACATCTGTTAGTTTCTGTGTGCGAGTGTGTGTGTGTGTGTGTGCGAGTGTGTGTGTAATCTGGCTATAATTTGCTTAATTATCTAATATGGATCAAGCTAAATGGGAAAATTCTTACATTTACTGGTCAACTGGATTGTCATGAAATCTGGTACAGACATTTACAGTATGTCCCCCTCAGGATGAATTATACTTTGTCATGGTACAGTAAATTGATGGTGAACATTATCAACCTTCTTCCTGCAACACTGATATTGCAAATATTGAGTATATGTGTTGTGTATATGTATATACGTAACTGTATATCTTCCTTGTAAATATAATTTAGCCTTTTAGCTGCAACCTTTTTATTTCTTCCTTTAGTGCCACTTTTATATACTTTGTTTGATTTT
>NTHP01000198.1:967431-991581 GCA_003416845.1 Oplegnathus fasciatus | reverse complement strand
TATTGTATGTTATCTGATACAGTAGACACAAATCCAATGCAATGCACTTTCTTGTTAAGATATCCGTTGTAGGTATGCGCTAGCCCAGTGGGACTGAAACTCCAAACCTAATCTAGGTTAGCATGCTGTAGTCATTAATCTTCACAGCATTTAAACAGCTCTATTAGGTTAAAAACTTAACCTATAATAAAGAGGTGAGGCGAAGGCCACATGGAGTCTGTTCATCAATCATAACACTGCCAGCATGCCTACGCTCCACATTTAGGTGGAAGTTAGCAGAGCGGTGACATCTGTGCATGAACAAAACATCATTCCTCATGGATGATGCTGACAGTGGAGGGAAAGCTGTGGGATTGTTGAACCATTTGATAGCAAAACCCAGAGGCATAACTTAATTTAGAAACTGCACTCTGGCCCAGCTCCAGTCATGTTAACAGCAGTAATAATGATACACAGTCATCTCAACACCAGCTGTCATAATAACAGCAGTAATAGTGCCGCAGCGAGATAAGAGACGCGTTCCGCTGTAACAATGCCGGGGTTTCCCCAAGGAGGATGGTGTACCATTATGTGTGTGAGTGTGAGAGGGAGAAAGCAGGAGAGGGAGATATTAAAGAGAGATTTTAGTTCCCACAGATCACCTGTCGAACAGTGTGGCTAGTAGTGTAACATTTGTTCCTTGGACTTCATGCCACAGACTTCTTCTCCTACTTACATCAAACAAACTAACACAACAACACCACTTTCTATGCAGCAGAAGTTAAAGCACAACCCACTACCCAGGTTAAAAAACAAAATACATCATTTGTGATTGCGCTGATTGCGCCACCCTGACACCATTTCCTCTTTTGCTTCAGACGGACAAGAGGGATTTCTTTCTTTCTCCAGCCGCTAGAGGGCTTCACCACTTGAACATTAAAGATCCGGGCACATATGTAGTTTGTGTCTGATATGTTTTTTTCCACAAAAAAAGTTTAATTACCAAGTTAAAAATTCTTCAAATCTAATTGTTGAGTTCTCACTTACAGCTGAGTTCGATCCGGATGAAGTCCTTGATGCCCAGATTTTCCAGGAAGACCCCAGAGGAGGACGGTGTCTTAAACAGGAAAGAGATGTCTGCACTCAGCTCTCCATGGAAGGTGGGAAAGTGAAGGTAAGATGTCTCCTTGTCGAAAAACGCTGCGTTCCAGAAGTTCTCTGGGAGACAAACAAAAGCCTCACTTCCTAAATGCTTCATATCTTTCCTTATTTTTTGTTTTCTAATATAAAAGGGATGTAAATCTTTTTTTTTTTTTTCAAAAAGCAGATATATCACTCTGGAACAAAGCTTATTAAAAGAAATCTCATTATGATGGCTGTATAATGAAAATCGTGTAGTAAACAAATGAACCAACTGTTCAGCTAATTAGGTAAGAACAAAGGCATAACTCCAGCTACGCTATCTCATTTACGTTGATTTATCTCTCAAGGCATTTATTTATTTATCTATTTGCTCATTAAACTGAAGGCTGAAATTAGAAGCAATTAAAACAAGGTAAAATATATCACTAGTTCATTATATATCTTTTCATTAGAAGTTGTTATTAAAGACCATAAAGGGAGTTTTATTTTAGCTATCGGTCTGCTAATTAGCTAGTGTAATTAGCCGCAGCCTATGATTCCATTAACAAATTAAATGGCAGGGGGAAGATTGGATACAGGGACTCCTTTGGCTCGGCTCACTGTGTAGTTGAATTAAACCTTTTCCTCGAATAACATCCCATCAAAACACTGCTAAAAAAACACACTTAATGTGTATAATATCAAAATGTCCAAAGAGGCAACAGTATATGTGGGGAAAAACAGAAGTGTCAACATGAACACCGGCATCGTGTGACTGAAATGGACTTACTGTCTCCATGACAACTGAGGGGCCCCACCCTGTAGGCAGCCTCTGACCCCGGCCGCTGGATATCACCCAGCACCAGAGACCTGACTGGGAGGGTCTCCTTATGGGTGAGCAGGCCTGAGTCATTGGCCCTGCGGGAGGAGGAAGAAGGCGGAGGAAGCGATGGAGAAAGATAAAAGGAAGAATAAGGTGGGGGAGCAGGAGGAAGACAAGAGGAAGAAGGAGGGTGTGGAGGAGAGAGAGAAAAATGAGAGGAAGAGGAAGGAGGAGGAGAAAAAGAAAAATAGGACAAACCAGGGGGAGGAGAAGAAAGATAAGAGGAAAAAGGAGGAGAAGAAGGAGGAAGACAAGAGGACAAGGAGGAGAGGGAGAAGCAGAAGAAGGAAGTAGAAAAGAAAAAGAAACAAGAAAGGGAACATGAAAGAGAAAAAGAGGAGGAGGTGGATTAGAGGATGACAAGGTTGGGGAGGAGGAGGAGAAGGAAAAGATGAAGAGGAAGGAAGATTAGGATTGACAAGCAGGCGAAGGTGAAGAAAAAGAAGGATGGTAGGAAAAAGAAGGTGACAGAGAAGAAGAAAGGGGAGGAGATGAGGAGGAGGAAAAAAAAGAAGCAGAGAAGAAGAAGATAAAGTAAGGAGTAGAAGAAGTAGAATAAAGAGAAGGAAAGGAAGGAAAGGGGAAAGAAAGAAAAAGGGAACAAGAAAACAAGAGAGGAGAAGAAGGTGAAGAAGCAGAGAAGGAGGGGAGAAGGAAGTGAAGAAGATATCAACATTAGAAGAAGCAGTGTAAAAGTTGTGCCCACGTGCACTCAAACTGTTAGAAAAGTGGGACAAACTGTATTTAGATCACTAACACTTGATATCTCGTCTGTTCTCTGAGGTTTACAGGTAGATGTTCAAATGAAGACAAGCACTTCAGCCGATACAACACGTCTCAGCCGATGTGGAACGATGCGGATTTGTGGAACCGTTTTCCGAATGAACGTAGGCTGAGTGATTCATCCGCACATTCACCACACTCTCTCAACTCTGTGGTGTTTCAAATTCCAACAGTCAGCTTTGTTGCTGTGAAATTTTGTCAAAAAATAAATCTAGGACTGTAGGCGCACACGGCGCTGGTGAATCTGATGGAAGATATTGACGGCAGGAGAAAGTCTATAAAAATAGAGTAGGAGTCACACAGATTCAGGCGGGGAGATAATAGAAAGAAGGACCTTTGGCTATGCAGACTGTAGCAGGATTGGTTACAATATGGGAAAATGGATCTAACTGCAAATTTGGTCACAGGATTGGGGAAGGTGACCTAAATACAGAATTGCTTACAGCTTGGATAAAAGGATTTAAATACAGGATTGGATAAAACATGGGGAGAGATATTTAAATATCTTGGGATTTGTCCCAGATGTCTTATGGCTCTTTTCTGTCCTGTATGGCAGGATGTGATGGAGAACACTGAATCGTATTAATGACTTAATTAGAGCAGTAGATTTCATTGAATCCTTTCACTGAAGAGCCTCACAAGCAAAAGGTGTCCTTTCAAAATACATCGTACACACTCTACAGTGTGTTATTTCTGTCCTTAAAGGAGACATTAAAATATTTATTTTCAAAGCTGATAGAATAGACATTAAAGTTGAGTCATAATGACATTTTAATCTTTTACTGTGGTAGGAATGCAGTTTGATTTCAAATAAAACAGGTCTACAGCCATGCTAGTGGCTATGGGGCACTGTACTTAGACAGCAGTGCTTTGAGCTAAATGGCTAACATGCTCACAATAACAATGCTAACACGCCGATGTTTAGCAGATATAATGTTTACCATGTTCACCATCTTAATTTTTTTATCAGTACAGCAGAGGCTGATGGGAACGTCATTAGTTTAGCAGGTATTTGGTCATAAATCAAAGTATTGGACAGAACTCGGACAGAAATCTTTTCATATTAGGAAACCTCATCATTTGTTATTATACCATGGCTATGGAAAACTTCTCCTTTCTGATTGGCTGGCAGTTGATTGTTAATATACTATATACAGTAAGAAGCCCCTTTCAAACATAGTTTCAATCAATAATATGATCAAACCATGAGTTTGAAGGGCTATAAAAACTGGGTGGAGGACAACTTCAACACTTTTTGTCTTTGGTAAGTGGCCATGATGTAGATGTGATGATAATGCATTCTGAGGTATCCTGATGTAGAAAACAATAATCTACTTGTTGTGATGCACTCTGTATTTTCTTACCGTATATCAGGACTTCTTATAATGCATTATTGCTTACTTAATATTGAGAATCAAAAGAACCCTTTGCTTTGATGAAGATATGCAGTGTTTTTGGTGATATCAGATTCATGAATATTTCTGGAGAACTTCCTAACTCTTTCTTCACAACAGTTATTATGTGATGGATCAGTATTAAAGGACATGGGGACATAACAACGTGCAGTACCATTGGTCGTAGTCAGCATCACAGTTGCAGTAGTGATTTGAATCCAGACAGTTGTCTTGCAGACCACAGGCGCACTGCCGGCTGCCAGGCAGCGCCCCGCCCCAGTACGTCTGGACCTGACCTGGACCCGGACCTCCCACCCACCAGCTGAACGGAGCACCCTCTGAAGCACACACACACACACAAATACACACCATTAACCACTAATCCCTTTTTGCTTCAGGGAACAGTTATGCTGCAAAACAGAGATGAATTTCACATGAATCAACAAAGACAACAAAGACAATGAATCCCACAGTAACTGACAGCTGAGTGGAATATATTTCTAACAGAGAATTGTCACTCATCTGTGTTTTCATCACAACACATTTTGTAGATGTATCTGTTTAAGTCAGTGCTTCTCTTGCATATAAAATAGGACATATGAAGATCTTCCTGTCTTTTTCCTTCCCCACTTCTATTCGTCTTCTTCCATCTACCTGTCTAACAGCACCCGTCTCTTCAGGGTGTCAACACAAACCAACCTTCCTCTGTCGCTGCTCTTTATTGAACTCTTACAGCCGTGTATCACTGCTGTTTCCCCACTAAAATTGGACAGATAATGGGCAGCTACTCTGCCAAGACATCTCCCCGGCACAAGCTCTCCGATAAGTAGGCTTTGTAGTGTATACAGTGGTGGTTCACAGGTCAAAACAAGATGGGCTGCTATAAGCCTGTGAATGTTCTCATTCATCCAGGTCATAGTTATCTCAAGGAAATTGAATCGAACACAACTGGATTTTTGGTTTTGTCTGTGAAGACGTTTCACCTCTCATCCAAGAGGCTTCATCAGTTCGTGCTCGTTTGACCAGTCTAGCCTGGTCAAACGAGCACGAACTGATGAAGCCTCTTGGATGAGAGGTGAAACGTCTTCACAGACAAAACCAAAAATCCAATTGCGTTCGATTAAATTTCCTTGAGATAAGATGGGCTGCTCTCTTCAGTGCAATTTGAAGATCAAGTATTCTATTTTCCCCTTTGTAAGAGTGAAGGTAAGAAGATAACGTGTAGATTCTTCTGGCAAGAAGACGAGCAGAAATTTTACGACAAAAAGGCACCTCGTAAGTGCCTGCTTTGAACCTGTCCATTGTAAACACTGTTTCTTGTGTATTTGAGGCCCTTTTTAAAGAAAGAACAACAAAAAGAACCCTGAAACAAAAGCAGCTGATGATTTACTTGAGAAATAAAGTCATGGTGCAGCTGCTGCAGTGGAGTGAGGAGGAGAAAATGCACAACAGAAATGAAATTGATGTTTTAATTAGTTACTAAATTGGCTAAATCAGCAATTCACACCACTCCTCTTTTGTTCCAGATATAGATCGCGCAGATGTAGAAAAGTTTTCTGCTGCCATTCCCCTTTTAACAACACCACTCCGCCACACCACTCTCCTCAAACACACTCGGAGATATTTAAGTTGTATTGTTATTGTTAAGCACTCTCTGTCCTCCAAAATATCTAAAATATATAAACATCAGCCAGCGCAAGTCTCACCTGGTGTATTGAGGAGGCGGGACTTCCTGCAGTGGTAGGACAGTTCCTGCTCACAGTGCACTGATTGGCTGATGATGGCTGCTAACTGCTCCTCTTCAGAAGCGTAATCAAAGGAGGTTAAATGTTGGTCTCTCTCAGGGGACGAATGCACTCTGGTCAGCTCTGTGTTATTGTGCTGGATCACCATCCATGCCCTGTCCTCTGATGGAGAGACAAAAAGAGGAGAGAGACAGAGAGAAGGGGGGGAAATAAATGCCTAAAATGGTCTCTTCCAATCATTCTGATCGACAATTTGTTTGGAAATGAAACAAAATACAATGACTCTTTCATGATTTAAAGGCTCCACTTTGAACAGATTCACTGAGTCGAATTGTGTGATATACCTGATGCTGTATGTGCGTGTGTGTGTAGATGTGTGTCTTTGTGTGTTACCTGTCATGTTACAGTAGATGAGCTGGGGTTTGATTGGTCCACTGCCGTCCACATCTATATGATAATGTCCCGATGTGTCACCTTTGTGTTTGTACGCCTCACATGACTGTTCGTATGTCGCTGTGAAAGAAAATGAAATAAAAGGACATCAAGAATAGTAACACTTAAATAATTATCCTACAGTACACTGTATCAAAAGCATATACATGGGCAGCATTAGAATATGGAATTGACCGTTTTTCTGTATTATTGCCAAAATTACACAGTTAGATTTGTTGGAAAAGGCTCTGCTCTGGTTTGCTTTCAAAAAGTCACTAAAACTAAAATTGATCAGTCTCCTCTTTCAGAACCTTTTTGATGCTTCTATGTTTCTATTTTATTTTCGTTGCTATTTATTTGTGCCAATTTTGTTTTTGTTTTCATTGTAAGCTACTATTGTCTACGTAGAGTCATTTCACTTATTTCCTGATCTTTATATTTGGCTTGTTTTGCAATTTCTTGTTTTGTTGATAATGTGTGATTTTAAATTGTTTGAAAATTGTTTTTGTGTGGACTCCAGGAAAACTAGCGACCACTCTGTGGAACCTAATGGGGATCCAAATAAAGAATAAAAGAATAACGATAACAATACCCGAGCTTCAATGACATAAGGATGGTGTGTGGTGGTGGAGGGAATAATCAGTGTTGGCATCAGAGAATCAGAGTAACAGTGAAAGCTGAGAGTTTATAAAACACTCGTATTAATGTGACTGGACGTTACTAGTCAGCTGGAAGCTGAACATGTGATACATCAATTAGCCGATGATATTGTGACAGCTGACAAAACACTGTGCTTCATATGTGTCAAGGCACAGAGCGATCGAAGGCGTGAAGTGATACAGCCTCATTTTGTTGAGCAACCCATCTAATATGACTGAAAACTGTCCAGTTGTAATCTTAATGGTAATTCTTAATTAATATAAGTAAGTGTACATTCAGTGAGCATTCAACTTGTGCATCACAAGATAGAGAATATTCAATTTTCTTCTCTTACTTAATAAAGAACCACGACTAGTTTTTGATATAAAATCAAAACCATACCCAACACTGATAATGCTTGCTCTGTATCCAAACTGTATTATAATATATTGCGAATGTTACCCCAGAGGAAAGCACATCCTTAACTCTATTTGCATTAGTTCTGTATTCTAAATAAATATAGATATAAAAATGAGCAGTGAATGGCAATGAGATTAACAATTAAAAAAGGCATCAATCAATTAAAAACAGTTATGCAACAATAAAACTGGCAAATATGGAAATAAAAAACAAATTATATAAAGCCCTCTGGTTATATAATGTTTGCTCTTTAAAACACACACACACACACACACACAGACTAACACACACACACAGACTAGCACACACACACTCTCTGCAGTATAGTGCAGGAAACAAAGTCAGACGAGAATCTATGAAGTGTGGAAGAAAGTTTCCCACATTGTAAACACACGTGTTTCATTCTTTTTCTCACGTCAGTCAAAGACCGAGACAGTCCCTTGATACGGCTCGAGAAAGGTTTTGACCCAAATATAACAATCAAACACAGAGGTGAGCTGTGTGTGTGTGTAGGTGTGTGTGTGTGGGAAAGTGAGTTGGCCCTGATCCAGCCTGGAGCTGAACACACCACCGGAGCGTAGAAAGATTCAATCAATGCTTGGCAGTGTAATCAAAGCCAGAATCTCTTTAATTTCTAATTTGACTCACCTAAAATACTGCAGGCAGTCTCTAAGTTGAAATCCATTTATGTAGAAAGAACAGTCTGCCTTAGGACTCACTCTCCTTTTCTGACAAGCCTTCTGCCTCCATCTCTTCCGTTGTATGCCTTCCTCTTGCTCCTATCCTCGCTCTCTCTTTATCTTTCTCGCTACATGACTTCTTCCAGTCCTTGTTTCTTTTTTTGGTTTCATCCTTCTATCTCTCCACCCTTCTCTCCATTTCTATCGGTTTTTCTGATAAGGCAGGGGAGGGAGTTGAGTGATTTTGCGGTTTGTTCTGAGCCTTACAAGAAGTCTTTCATTCTAGTTCAAATGTTCTGACCTATATAGCAATACTTAGAACTGATTGCAACAAAAAACACATTTCATATATGATAGTGTAGTTGCTTTCGAGACTAAATATAACAAGCTGTGAGGGAATTGTTTCAGCCCACACTCTTAAAAACTCTCTCATAGAAATGTTCAATAAGGAACCCCAGGGTTGTTTCCCCCAAATTAAATAACCCGTTGCAACAAAAAGGGTCAATATTAGAAAATTGAATCTTTTATGTTTCTTTGACTTTCTGGCTACTGGAGAGGAAAGCCACAGTGCTGTGCCAAGGTAGTCTGAGGTAAACACAATTGTTGCCAACCCAGTGGTAGTTTAATTTAGACATTTCTCTTGCACTTTGACCATCTCTGTTTCTTTAGAATGAGCATTTCCATAGAAGATACATGCATGAATTAAATTATTCTCCAATGTGTCAGTTAAATGTCAGTTAAGGATAGCTGTTACTGTAGCACAGTACAGGGATTTAAACATGATTCAGATAAGTGATATGGATCACCAAGTAACATATACTAATCTAGAAATGGCTCCACAAATATGCCTTCTCTCAGTAAAAACAAATAAAATACAAGGCAGTATAAAATACAAATTAGCCATGCTATCGGTATGGCTCTTGGGATGGCAGTGATGGTTGGTCGGTCCGCCACTTTGGTCCAGACTGAAATATTTCAACAGCTAATGGAGGGATTACCATGAAACATGACATTTGTGGTCCTCAGAGGATGAATCCTACTGACGTTGGTGATCCCAAAACTTGTTTTGTGCTAATTAGCAAATGCTAGCATGCTAACATGCTAAACTAAGATGGTGAACATGGAAAACATTGTACCTGCTAAACATCAGTAGGTTTGCATTATCATTATGAGCATTTTAGCATGCTGACTTTAGTATTTAGCAGAAAGCAAAACAGCCTCAAAAGGTCGCTAGCAAACTCTGTCCGAAGTCACGTAAACGTCTCTGCGAACCTATGCAGAGAAGGGTGTTCTGGGTAACCGTAGGTCGCAAAAGCTTGCAGAGGGGCTGATATACACATCTACCAAAGTTCAACTAGGCGTTGTGCAGAAATGCATGTCAAGCAACCTGATTCAACTCGAGAGGTGAGTTCGAAACAGAGACTAAAACAAACATAAACACTTCAAGAAAATACCTTGGCTAACATAAATTCTAGCTAACATACTAGCGAAACTGGAGGCTATGTGGCTTATCCCTCATTTTACAAACTTTATTACTCATGTTATCAAAATGAGGTGTATTTGGTTAATGCTGCTGCTTAAAAACGTATGAAATTAAAGCTTATAAACATGAAAAAACCTGGCTACATAGCTATTAGTCAGATGTTGTTACAGTGATGTTGAAACAAACTTGTTTCAGATAATAAATGTGTCTCAGTTTTTAGCCTAGATGCCTTTTCTTTGCATCATTGTGTTCTTGTTTCTCAGATTACCAGACGAAGGCTGCCTTTAATACTACCACACTTGTTGCGAGAGATGATGAAGTTCCCGTAACGCTAATGTGCGAGTATTTAACCATTTTACACCAAACTACAGTGACCAGACGCCCCGGTTTGTCCGGGATTGTCCTGGTTTCAAGCTGGGTGTCAAAAAAAGTGTAGAAAAGCTGCATATAAAACTTCAACAATTAACCAGTTCTCAAAATTGATTTTCATGCATTTCCATTTAATTAATTAATATAATATATTAAATTTTATTTGCCTGTATCTGTGTGTGTGTGTCATTACTGTTCTTTACCAATACTCTGTTGATATTTAAGTGTTTGAAGTGATTTTATTTCGTATATATGTTCATTATAAAGAATCATAAAGAATCCCAAGGGTTCTCTATAAGACCCTAGGGGTTCTTTATAATGAACCCTGTAAAGTGGTTCATTATAAAGATATCAAACCGAAAAAGGTTCAATATAGAACATATATAATGTTTTAAGAGTAAATAGTAAAACGTTTTTTGTCAGTTCTCAATTGCTTCTTTTTATGATAACCTCTTCCAGTGAACTACCTGGAAAAAATAATACCTCAAAAATCAAAATACTAAGCAAGTAGAAAGATGTTCACACCGCTTGCTCTGACGTTGTGGTTGATGTGTGCTGTTTGAAGTGGGAAGTGGGTGCAAATTGGAGCTTTCATCTACAGCAGCATGCCATCCCTTTGTTCTTTCTTCAGCTTTCTCTCAGTGGATAAAGTGACACTTTCTCTCTGCATTATGTATTACCAACCAGGCTATTTTTGTTAAGAAGCAGCATATCAAATTTGGTGCAAACTTATCCACAAGTCTCCACAGGCCTACAGGTAATGTATAATTTTGAGGAAAAATCCACGTTTTCATTTTGTACTAAAATCATGTTTAACTTAATTTGCACTTGAAGTACCCGATGCAGGAAAATGTTTAACTTAAGTATTCAGGATTGCTTTAATCATTGTTTTGTGTATTTTATAAAACTGCAGCTGTTACAGTTCAGGAGAAAAATAATGTCATGTCTCAAAACTGACTGATGTTGGCACACCATTCATTTTCACCTGGTGCCTTTCTTTAAATCAGACTGTTGTTTCCTTTGAGAGTTGCTTCCATGTTTTTACATATTGTTTATGCTCCCAAATATCAGAAATCACTTTGTCCTTGTTACATTTGCTTTACTCAAAAGAAGAGATATTGTTCTAATTTTTGAAGTGGTTCTTTGTCTGTGACAAACTGATACAGTTTGAGTGACAGGTGTTTGATTTCAGCGCGAACCTCCGCCTCATCATGTCCAATGGGACTTGAGTGAAAAGCAGCCTGTCACATCACTTCACGGACTGAACTAGAGTTACACACACATACATATCACAAATAGGCACACGCATTTAAAATGAACAAATAAAATAAGAAGACCAGAGATAGTGGGCCATCTGCAGGTGTCGGAAAGCCAAAAATAAGAGTCTTTAAGACTTTAAAATTAAATGGAAGTCTAATTTACTCAGCATAATAAAATACCAGCAATCTGTTTAGTCTATTCCCGACTGAACACGGCTAATTAAAGTTCTGAAACAATGAAGTAAGAAAAAAAACAAAAGGAAATTAAGTGTTATGGGACATGGGGTCTCGCTGTTATTAAAGCAGATGCAATGAGAACATGTCTGGAATACTGTATTAACTGTATTAACCCTATTCTCTGTTAATCGAAGGCTTCATTCACAATTTGGCAGACTAATGCAGTGCCTGTTCAAAATGAGCCTGTTCGGAACGGGCCGATTGTTTGTTCTCCGGTATTGCTGCTTGCAGCTTTCTCGAGAACCGCTCATCCAAACAACTTCACACTCGACACTACACTTCCTTGGGTTCTCAGCAATACACCCGCCAAGTGTGAAGTCGATCGGATGAACGGTTGTCGAGATAATCGAAGGACAGACAGAAAGACGGACACTCCTTGTTTTGAGTCTCTATGTCTGCTGAGGAGGTAAATGCAGTAGGCAACTGTTCATCATAACAAGTTTAGAGGGTGATAACATGTCAGTACTGTGTTTACAGCTTGTTGCCATGCCCCCAAGTGGCCAAAAATCAATGAATGCGGATCTAAGTAAATCATCTAATGTCAATAATCTTTCAATACCTGTAGTATATATTCACATAAGACTTGAATTTGACCAAAACTTGTCCTTACAGTATAATGATGACAGAAAATAAGGCGATTAAAAAGTACTGACCACATTTCAACACTTATATATACTAATAACTTCTATTTTCTTCATTATATTTTAGGCTTCAAGCATTTTAAAGACCTGCAGATGCCCTGTTGCTGGTTGCTTACAGCTGTGGCAGGTGGCTCCTCTGTAGCCACTGTTGGAGCAGTTACAGTGGAAGGTAGTCCATGACTGAGTACATCTACCTCCATGTTCGCAGTGACTCGGGGAACACCTGAGAGACAGACGGAGACACAGATACAGACAGAGAGAGAGAGAGAGAGAGAACCTTAGTGTCTGTCAAAAGTTCTCTAAAAAGTTTCTCAAGGATGTTGATATGAAAAGGAACAACAGGCCTTCAGCACACCTGACTGTTCTGATGAGCAGGTGTGTAGGAGGGACCTGAATAAAAGCAGTCTTAAAACAAAAGAAAAAAGTTTCCATCTTTAAAAAGAAAATTTCACCAGTCTTTTTTTTTTAACGTCAAGTGGATCATGTTCTGAGAAGTAGCTGGTTTGTACTGTTAGCTAACACTTCATCATCCAGAGACAAAACTTTTAAACTCCCACCCACACCGTCTCTCAAACAACAAAGTCACATTTTATCATTTATTTTGTTGTGTTTTTGGGCCATAAAAGAAACACCAAGTTCAAGACATGGAACCACATTTCTTGCCTTAATCTCCCATCTGCTGAGTTGCTCCTAAAATAAACACGTGACACATTTTTCTAAACAGCTTCTGATCAAACTCCTTTCCCGTTTACACAAACAAGTAGAATCCAAGAAATCTCGTTTCTGCCTTTTTTCTCCTTTGCTTAGGCATCAACTTTTCTGCCAGTCACACTGCTGTATTGTTTATTGCCGTGTCCTATACTATAATGTTTAATTTTTTGTGTAGAGTTTCCTTGTCTGTGGCCATCACTGATCATGCTAACTAGCCAATTCTTCCTTTGAATAGTGGGTTACCCCCTTAACCCCACTATGTTCTGTTACTGATTTCAAAATCTCCAAACAAACATGCAACCACAACAGAACAGCTATCCATCCAGCTAGTGCAGTGGATGATGTCCACGGTGTTTACCGCAGGATGAGAATGTATTTGTGGTGGCTGGAGTGGTGCTATTAAAGGTGAGGGGAGGTAATTTGCTGTTGGGAGCTTATAACATTAGGAAGTCAGCTGCAAAACAGTTCAATTTATTTTATATTTAGCTGAGACCAAGTGCAATTAAATCAAATGTCGTCGAGTACTAATAAGCTAATTTGTATTTGCAGTAACGTGGGCAAATTGTACAACACACTGGAGCACTGCATTAACAGTGACTCTAACATCTACAGTACGGTAACATCCAATAAGGAGAATGTTTTTTTTTCCGGTCTATACAATTGCACATTAATGAACGATTCCAGCAGAGTTTGACAATAAGTAAATATGAAAAATATAATTGGAAGGGCCACCCAAATACAGTAAATTCCATACAAGCAGAAAACACAGGTCCATACAACATAGTGTACACTGTACACTAATAAGAATGGGAATCAGCTTCATTGCCAAAAAGGTTTTCACATACAAGGAATTTGCCTTGGTATTTTGGAGCATAATAATAAACATAGTGGGAGAAGTACTGCAAAAGTCAAGAATCTTAAATAGAAAATAGAAATATGTACAATAAAAATGAAAAATATATACAAAATATGTGAAATATATCTGTTTTTAAAATGAAAAGAGTTGCACAGTGTTTGAAGCAAAGAAGATGGAAAACAGTGACCAAGGAATGTGCAAATGTTCACAGTATAAAGTATAAAGAATATCTGCAACTGTGCAAACAATATGTGCAAACATTTGTCCATCCAATTTCCATAGATCATAAATGTGTTGCTCAGAAACAGCTTGGGTCCAAGTTGATTTCCTGAAACCTTCTACATTAGTAAACACTAATAGTGTAGTGTATGCTATCAGTAATAAACTTGGACCCATTTAAACCAGTATGTGTAAAACAGTGAATTGGTGTAAACTAGAAATTATGTATTTGTTGAACTCTCAGAAACTGTGAAACTGTGAAACCAAAGCTATTTAAGATAGGTGCTGTAAACACACACAATCACACACAAATACATGTTTGTACACACTTGTGAATACCCTTACTGAAATAATGTATTCCTTTGCCATAAGTCTAACATTTACCATCATAACTCCATTCCCATCCCTAACCATTACCCTAACCTTAACCAAAATGTCCTCACTGTCAGTGTCTAAAACTCACAATGGTCCTCACAAAGATAGAAGGACAAGAGAGCATATACACACTCACACAGAATCTTCCTCGAGCAATGCTAGGTATCCAAAAGGATGAAAGAAAGGAGGTACATTCAGAGGATTCAGGAATTAGGAAGCGTGGATGGTGCAGGATGGAAGGAGAGAGAAGCAGAGAAGGTGGGAAGGAAGAGGTGAGACAGAGGGCTGAGGGTGACGGAGGAAAGGACGGATGAAGAGAGTGGCAGCGAGCTGGAGGCGGTGACTGGATATCAACTGTATTTGCACAGTGAACCTGAGGAAATGAGGTCAGGGGACTGTAGCTAGAGAGAGGCTGAAAGAGAAGCTGTGTTCACACCAGAGTTAAAAAAATGATGCTGGTCGGAAACATGGCAGTCAGTAGCAAAGGATGGACTGCTTTCTCACCGCCAAAGTGATTTTGATAAACAAGAGGTGCGATCATTAGGAGGCGACACGAGTGAAACTTTGTTCCTGTCATAGTCAATGCCCAATCAATTTATTTCTTCCACTTCCCACCCAATCAATGTTTTAGGGTTACCAATCCTGTCCTGTTTCAGCCTTTGAGCTAAATCCAAACACAATAGCCAATGTTTTTTTGTGATGTTAAAGAAAAAGTTTGACATTTTGGGGAAATACACTTGTGTGCTTCCTTGCCAAGAGTTAGATCAGAAGACTGATGCCACTCTCATGACTCTACAGTATATATGAAGCTACAGCTATAGCAGCGGGTTAGCTTAGCTCAGCACATACATACAATCGCCATACAAAAACCAAAGTGTAAAAACAACAGGTTAGAAGTGACTGTTCTCGACCAAGAAATAGTCTGGTAAACACGTTATTTGTACACATTAAACAAACAAGATACAACGTGTTAATTGGTGAGCTTTAGATGTGCTGGTACTTCAGACAGAGCCAGGCTAGCTGTTTCACCGTTTCTTTTCCAATATTGGGACCTTCCTCACTCGTACAATCCTACAGATCCATCTTGATTAAAACTGGGGAAAAAAACATGGTTATTTTAAATCTCTTCAACATGCACTTTCATTTGAAAATGACTAATCATCAACATTTTGATTAAACTATTAAAACCAATTTCCTCTCTAAATTAACTGGAGGCCTAGCACATAAAAACACCACAATTTACCATCAGGCTCCTTCTTCTCCCATGCAGGCTCCAGAATGAACACCCAGAGAAAATACTTTATCTTCATTGCAAGAGCAGACAAGAAGAGCAGGTAGACAAATGTCTGTGCATGCACCCATTTTGCTGGATTTTTCAGCATCCACTTTGTCCCTACTTCCACTGCACTCGGCAAAAGTTGGGAAAATTCAACTTTTCTTGGCAAGAGCCATCTGCAGCCACAGTAGGCAACTCTTTCCAGCAGCGTTGGTGGAGTTTTCTGTCATTGTCTCAACTTCCAGTTTGCTGTTGGCAGCGTACTGCCACAGGCAGGAACACAGAGAGAGAAAATTACAGAGATTCAGAAACACAGGCCTGGGTCAAACAGTGAACTGCACTGTAGCCTGTATCACTAAATCTACTATAAATCTTTTCAGGGCTGAAAGTTTCGAGTTTTGCAAACACTTTGTCCTCTACAAATCTCTGGCGAGCTCCTAGCTTGACTAACAATTTGCAATGCAACGTGACAGCGTACTGTGCCACAGCTCAGATCACAGGACTTTCTGGATTAACTGAGCGAAGAGACTTTGTAGCTTATCTAAAAGTTTTTAGTGCGGTGTGACAGTGTCCTATAACGTAGCTTGGATCACAGGGCTTGCATCCAATCTCCCCGGTTTCTATTACTGCCTCTGGCTAAACCAACACAGCACAGCACCTCCCCCGATCTGCACACTATTACTGGACAGGTAGACTGGGATGTCCTACAAAGACTTCAAATAACTGCAGTCCGCTGAACAGGATGAGAGAGAGAGAGAGGAACGGTATGTAATTTTATCCTTTCAGTCTGCTCTGCACCTGGTCCTGGATAAGCTGTTACATCACATACACACACACACACACACAGGAGAGAGTTTGGGAATAACTCGGGAGTGTGAAGTGCGCGATGTATGTGTGAGTCTCTGGTTCACAGTGAACAACAGACACGTCATGAAGTCACTGGCTGACAGACACACAGATACACTGGCAATCAGACACAACAAGAAGAGAGGACCTTTTGGTGACCTGTGTTTCTTTTTATTTGTGGATGTGTGTGTGTGTGTGTTTTGAAAAGGTGTATTATTAAGTTGTCAGGAACGTGACAGAAGCAAAGAGGTCAGAATTACTGCCTTCTGACAGCTTAATCTATCTCCTTCAAGACATACACTCACACACAATCATGCAGCGAGGAGAGAGGTTGGCAGGAGGGAGTAGTACAAGTTCAGAGACTTCACAGCCTTGGAAAGCAAGTGTGTCCTTAAAGGTGTGGTCTATGATTCTAGAGAAAGCTTGATGATATTTGAACTCAACAGCCAAACAAATACACCTCTCTCTTCAATGCTGCTTCAAACTCACGCGAGTAACACACAGCATTAGTTTGTCATGTGCAGGAGCACGAGTTGTGACATATTATACCAAAGTGTTTAGTGGAAACGCGGCTAAAGCGTCTGTATTTGACGACCTGGATTGGTGGCTCTTTATTTCCTGTTTACAGAGCCAGGGCTGTGGATGAACACCGGACTGTTTTTTCAGCGCACACACAGAACGGAAAGCTAGCGGACTGTGAGGAGATATTCACTGAATTTGACAAAAACTGTTTTGGATTAGAATCGTAGACTACATCTTTAAGGTGTCAATATGCTTCAGACAAAGTGCTGGATCGTCAAACGTCTGAACCCCCACCAAAACATGTCAGATTTTGGGGCTGTGTCCAACAACTTTTTGTACTTTAACAAAACTGAAAATCCAGCAAGCTACTTCTGTCTGGTGTTTTCACATCTTTACACATCTGCTTCTGTCACTTTTCGTACATACACTGCAACACCATGAATGCCTTCGGGGAGAGAATATCTGAAACTGTGCGCCATCGTCCACATTTGTACGATTCATTGTGCCGTACCCCTCTCTACGATGGCACAGGTATTAACACTTTTGCCAGTAGCCTTGGTCGAAAGAAACTAGTTTGTTTCATATTGTTGTTTTTATACTTGTACAGATTAAACTAACGAGATACAACCTGTTAATAAGAAAGCTTTAGAGGAGCTGGTGAGTGGAAAACGTTTCTGGAAGTGTTTGGAATTGCCAACAAAGGAGGCATTGAATGTCTTGGTAACCATAGGAAACCCCAACACTCATGGCAAGAACACTGGATTGCCTCCATTGCAGTAGCAGTAGCAGGACCGGAAGCTCACCACCCTAAGCTGTGCCCTGTTGTGGTATCCTTAAAATGCAGAACCTCCTTCCATTTTAGACTTTGATAGTCACCTTAAGTGAACGAGGAGGTGAACTACATTTGGCTCCCAGTGCTAATTAATCCACTTAGTAACACATACAGTCAGTCTTTCAGTCTCTCCTCAGGAAAGCAGTTAGGTGTAGCCAGTGTGTTAAGTGGCCAAGAATGGGAGTTTGGGATTAATAAATGGCTACTGGTGCTTCCTTTTCAATCGATGATTTCTCTTGTACCTCGGGGAGGGATTTTTCAACGTGATCTTTTTCATTCTGTGTTATAAACAAGTGATTTAGACACAAAAGAGAGATGTTTCAGATTTGGAAACTTACGTGTGGAAGGAGGAGTTGTTTTATAAGAAATATCTTCCTCCAGAACTTTTCTTTGACCAAAAAGCTGGCAGCAGGCTGTCAGATGGTATATTTTGACATAACAATTTTTCCTGGCATCCATTTAATCATAATGTAAGATGGTGCCCATTAAATGCAGTATTTTGTATTCACCTTTCATTCCCCTCACCACTGTAATGGTGAATGTGTGTTTTGTTTCTATCTACCCGTCTATCTGAGTGCACTTAGGAATTGTTAAGAACTGTGTATGCTTTGTATATTGTGCATAAAAATGACACAACACACCCATTAGAAAGCACATGTAAATACATCTATATTACATGAAAGGGTTTCAAAAGATACAAATATGCCTGCAAATGCATTAAACTCTGAAATGAGAGTCAGGACTGCACGCTGCAGCGCTCTCCAAGGTCCTGATCCTGCAGTTAGTCCGCTGCAAGGGAGCTGTCCAAGGTACCAGCTTCTGTCCACACTGACAGCCACTGGGATGTTCCAGCCAATGAGTTCCATGTCTAATATTGATTTAATGGGCTTGGTAGGTTGAATATACCCTGTGCTAGTTTGACTGTGGTTGCTGAGGCTTGAGCATGCCTCCCTCGTTTACTCCTTTGTCTCTCTATGTCTCTCAAACAGTTCAGTTAAAGGATAAGACTGGTGATATTCTATAGTTTTGTTGTTATCAACACATCCCATTAAAAGACCAAAACCAACTGTGCATTTGTCTGTCTGGATCACATCCCAAAAACCATTTGTAGTGACAAATGGTTTGAATATGTAAATCTTCATTTAAAATCATGAATATATAGTGTATTTGATGTGATTTGGTATACTTATGAGTATTTGCAGCAGCAGGATGGTGTATGATGATGAGACTGACTGAAAATATACTACAGTTGCCAAGTTTATTGTAACGTGGGAATATGTAAGCCAGTGGAAAAGTGTGGCTCATTGATATATTTTAAATAGCTTAAATAGCTTTAAGTAGACAACAATGGAGTTCTATGGCACAGAGGAATAAGCTGCGTCAGGCTTTGGATACATACACAGTACTTGTTAGTAGGATCTATTCATTGTTGGTTTTGTTGGTTTTTCTCATGGGATTTGCAGACAATAAGAAAAACATAGAACATCACCAGACTCATCCTTTAAATCATTATTCCCTCGTCTAGATGCTTGTTGTTTATAGAGTCATAGAGTGAGAATTGCCAAATCTAGTTAATTAGCCTTGTTGATTGTGATGTTTTTTGTGTTGAGAAGTCAGCAAAAGTAACTTGAGGACATCTATAGCCCCCTCCTTCCATCCATACTTGGGTTATAAACTGACTTCAAAGAGGACAGCAACTAATGAAATGACATTTTGCATCTCTATATTTTATTGAGCATGGTAAAAGGAGAGACCATGCCGGGGCAAGACATTCATAATATGATTTTCAAACATGTGGTCCAGGAGCGAAATGCAAATAAAAACTGTTTTCACAAATCCCCACATGAGTGAGGAAACCATTTTGAACCAATACAACACACAAAGTAGAGGAACATCACGAGAAAAGTTAATGGGAGCAATCAGCCCATTGGTGACACATGAAATGTGCATGTTTGTCTGCATGGCATCACACTTAGACACCTGTGGGGGTTTAACAGGAGTAACAGCAATAAAAGAAATTGACTAAAATAATAGACCAACCTGTCGATGATGCCACACATATCAATCTGCAAGTGGCTGTAGTTTCCCAGCAGCCTTTGTTGCACCTTGATTAGGTCAACAGGTTGGTTATCCAGAATCAAGAGACGCATACAACCCTGAAACACTTTGAAGGGGTTCCGACAGTCCTGACTGCTCTCCTGGACGGGGCAACCTGAGGGGGAAACACATGTCACTCAATCAATAGTTGAGCTACAGCTTTGTACTTGTTTTTATGCTGTTTTCTTGGTATGATCATCAATAGACATGGAATTAATTCAAATTAGCTAATTCCCCCTTTTCCTCCCAGAAACCCGAAACCATGTCTCCACAACTTACGTTAGTTATGTTTTCTGATGGAAGCATAAAAAACATGGATATGTAGATCCAGCTCACATGCCATACACCATTAACTGACATATCTACCTTTATTTCTTCTGAATAAAAACCAGTATAACACATTCAAAATCATAAAATAAGTTCCTCACACCCTACATGTATCGAGAAACCAAGACCTAATAAAAACAGCTAGAGCACTCAGCCAGTTGAAAACAAATACCACTTCACAGTATCAGAATAGCACTGTGGTCATAACAAAACTTCATTAAAGTATTTGTGAGTGGCACATTTTGTCCTCTGCCTAATACTGAGATCTGTATTGATATTAAATACAAAAGTACCAAAAAAAGACTATTTTAGATTTTACTTGTAATGTAAAACCTACAGCTAAAATCAGCAATGTCTTTTACTTAATATATATATTATTGTTATATACATAACAAGCTGAAACACTAACCCTGTATGGAGATGCTCTTCGTGATAACAGATTTGTCAGGTGGTGCCAGAACGCTAACCGTGTCAGTACATGTCTAACTTTCATGTTGGAAGTTATGGATGCCAGCTTTAATATAAGCTTTAAACTTCCCCGTGACATACTTTAGGGGGTTAAAACTCTCATTAATGGGTGTTTAAAGTGATAATGATTTATTGTTGTGTCCTAGTGTGAAATCCTTCCTGACTGCCAGGCTGGGAAGACTGCTGAATATTTTCCACTCTGCCGCAAGTTGAGAATTTATGCCAACAAAGTCAGGATGATAAAGGACAACGGACACTGTAACCGCCACTGTCATAGAAAAAAAGGCTCCTCCAGGTTGTTATTCGCAGCATTAGTTAACAACCTATTCTTGTCATGTGAAAAGGGCTCACCATTCAGCGCTGAAGATGGATTCTCTTTGTGAAGACACCTCGCTGCTGTCTAGTTCCTCTCCAGAGGAAAAACTTGGCTTTCCTTGCTCCTCTTTCCCTCAAAAGAGTTTTCAGATTCAATGTGGGCAAGGTTTATTATTCCATGATCGCTGCAGAATGTGCTGGTTTTAAGTTCATGGTTTCAAGTGTTTTTTGTTCTCCACTTCATTATCTCGGTCTATATGATGTTTAACCTCATCTAAGCCCTCGGCATAGGAAGACCTGAGGTGGCTGTCATATTAAACCACTCCTCGCCAAAGCATGTGAATGAGCCTCATGTCGCATCCATCAGTGATCCTGGATGGTGGCATTTTGTGGCCAAATACAGCATTCCTGCTCCAGGCTCTGCGTTGCTCTAATTACAGTCAGCCCATCAGGCGCACAGTTCGACACCTCCCAGCAGAGGAGGGAGGAAAGATGAGTCACTGTTTATCGTCACTTTGAATTTCAGGAGCTCAAAAGAAGATTTTGTTGGAGCTGATTTCCTTTTGGCAGTGACAATGACGCATGGAGGAAGTTTTCGAAATTTGCAACTGGTGTTGCATCTGTAACTATCATTTCACTTTGAGGATTAAAAATAACCGTAAATCATTATTGGAGCCAAACTCACTGTAATTTTTTTCATCATATGGAGTCTGTGTCCTATAATGTTACAGGTGAACCACCCTGTGACTCGTGTTGTGGTTGGAAAAAGGCTCTTAAAGGCCACAATCTCATTAATAGACAATGAGATGTGCGTAGTGGGTTAATGTATGGATCTACGGTATATACCTTTTTGTTTGTGTGTGAGTGTACAAGAGTATGTGTAGACTAGTTGGAGGGAGAACATACTCTATACAAGCACTGCAGAGAGGGGAGGGGGAGGGGGGATGAAAGACAGAAAAATTAAAAGGGAAGGTGATTGGAGGGAGAGAATGTATCGAGGAAGGAAGAGCAAAAAGCAAAAAGGAAACAGGGAGACATGCAAGAAAGAAGGAGAGGAGAAAGATCACTTGAAGGAAGGAAATGGAGTGGAGAGGGAGAGACTAAGCAGCTTTATGACTTCATCCCTCTCTGGGTGGCACTAAACCTCCAAAGGAGATCTGGAGATGATAATTATTACCTGAGTACCTCTATGAATTTTGACTAGTCCTAAATGTCCGTGTCAGCAGTTTTCCCACCTTTCACAGCAAAATACTTGAGGTATAATTTAAAATATTTGACTAGAGAAGGCTTTTAGTTAAAGACCTTTTGGCAGCTGTCCTCAGCTGTAGCTACAATGCCTATTTAATTAGATAAAAGATTAAATAGATAAAAACAGCACGCATGATGCATGTATTTGTTCATGTCTTCTTACCACCGAAGAAGAGTTGACTGTCTGCGGTTAGAGGAAGTGGGATGCTGGTGTGAGCGGTGGCTCCTTCGTCTTTGTCCACGGTGATGCTCAGATGATCTCGTCTGGAGTTCAGCTCCACAGAATGCCACTGACCATCATTGAGACCTGAACCTTTATGCACACGGACGCAAGCATAAATGCTAAATAATTTAACAGCTTTAGTTAGTTAACATTTTCATTTTAATGGGTTTGGCTGCAAATCAGGACCATGACTCCTCTTTCAGTTCCTTAAACTTTATGAAGGTGTTGTGGAGCTGTATAGAGCTGTGATTATGGAGTAAGTTTTTAGTGTTATACATAATGAGGAGCTAAGTCTGGAGAAATATGAAATCTCAAGATTTTAAGGAGCCAGATCCAAATCTTAACTCAAGGTCCACTTATTAGCTTTGACTGGAGTTTTCAACCACATCTCACGGTCCCCTACTGCAGAGGGAGTCTGACAGGTGTTACGACCATATATGACTACTTGCTATCATGTGACCAAACAACTGAGCAAACTATTCGCTGAGGAAGACTGTGACATGCAGTCAAAGCCAAAGAGAGCTAGTAAGTGGATCTTCAGACTACTGTTGCCAAGGTGAGGAAACAACTTCCACGCTAAAGATTTTCATTAACGGACTACATCTGAATTTCAGTGATAGAGATATTAATTGTGACTGCTATAGCTCAGCACAGTCACTTTCTCCAGGGGAGATAATTGCCTTGCAATGGCGACATTGCACTTTTGGTGTGAAAGTCCTGTTACACATAAAACCACTTTCCTAGTTTGTTTTTTGTGTTTAGATAGAAAAAAAACCTGCTAACGTTTTTTGTCTGTGGCATAAATCTGAGCTATGAAAACATGTTATGACACCTCTGAACAACACAGTCAACAAATTCACACCAATCTCATGATTGGACCGACCTGCGCTGAGCTCCAGCTGGGCCCTGCCAGCTTTATTGATCTGTAGGCGGAGTCTGGCCTCACTCAGGTACAGCCAGGCTGTGCCCTCCTGCTGCGGGAGGTCAAAGGCCAAGAGAAGCCCCACCTTGTTCCACGTCCGGAACTGCAGTGCCACGGAGAAGACCCCCGCCGACCACGAGGTCAGTCCAGGCAACTGGAGGAAGCTCTGGGAGTCGGTGAACGTCACAGCGACTGAAACCGGCTCAGCACAAGAAAAGGTCACATTGCCCTGAGAAAGAGGGGAGGGAAGGGAGAGAGAGAAATCATTATGAAAGAGATGATAAAACATGAATATTCATTAGTTGCAGAGGCTGACTCGGTTTGACTCGATGTCACAGAGGTCTCATCAGCAGCTCTCTGACAAAGGACACCTGCATTACCATATTGATATGAGCTGAGCAGCTAAAATAAGCTAGAAAACCCCAAGCATTGGGGTCACACGGCATTTGCACCCACTGTCACTATTCATCTCACATCTCCTCCAGCATGGCATCGGGAGATAGAAATGATACAATGGATAAACTGATATCAGACTAGAATAATTGTTTTCAGAATGTGGGAAATAAAGATACTTTGCACAATGGATATATGATATGGTTAGTGTTCATATTCAGGGAAATCTCCTATACAGCACAATGTGAGACGCAAATTCTACATCGATTCCCATTATCATGCAAACATAATATTTATGTTAAATAAAGTTTTTTGTGATGACTAATAAGCATCAGAAAGTGCCAGTTTCCCTCCTCTCTGTCTCCTTCTTTCTCCTCATTTTCATTCTCCACCTCCTTTCCTCCCTCCTGATTCATTTTTCTTCTTCTCCAACTTTTCTCTAGTTTTTTTTTTT